>JAJKFJ010019731.1:0-29414 GCA_027382625.1 Tetmemena sp. SeJ-2015 | reverse complement strand
TGGAAATGGCGGAGTGAGTTTTTGAGTGCGCCGATAGACAGCTCTGTGAAAAAACAACAAACAGAGCGAAGAAAGGAACAGACAGACAGATCAGACAGATGACAGTGTGTTTGATTAGCTAAATACTGTTTCCGATAACACGGGAGGCTGTATAGCCTCCTTAAGTTTAACATATAACACGCAAGACGCTAGTTCGTCTAACATGCGTTGTTATTATTATTATTATTATATAATTTTTATGCAAGTAGTAAAAGCATACTGTTTGATAATGAGTTCATTAATTTCTTTCTGCAAGACTTCTTCCACAAATCCAAATAAAATAGAGTTATTGCAAGTAGAAGCAGGAGATAGCATTTCTCCCAGGAACTTCCTTAGTCTCCACTCTTAGGCTAAACACTTAACAAATAAATGAGCATATCTATAATATAAATAAATTAAGAAGAAAAGTGATCAAATTTGAGAATTTTTGCAAAAAAGACTCGAAATATCAACTAAAATGAAATACATATTTAAGCTTAAAGCGTTTAAATTATTATAATTTAGACTTAACTATTTTGCAAAAATAAAATGTTTAGCCGGGAGCATAGATGAATATCTAGAGTATTTTGAATTAGTTAAATCAAAATCAAGCCTCTGATCTCCAATTTTTATTTAAATAAGTAAGATGATTATGATTATATATTCAAAAATTATTAAGAAGATAGGGAGGAGGAAATTATCACAATTTTATCATTTAAAAATTAGGTCTGTAAATATGTTATAATAAAAACACTCTTTTATTGATGCGGAAAGATATACTTTCTCTTCAACTTAATATATTTTCAGTAAGAATGAAATAAATTCAAATAGCAATACCTAATAAATTATAAAAAATCGATGTATTTACAAAATGAAGCCCCTATAATTAATTTTTAAGAATTTTTAATCAGTAAATTATATATTAAAGAGCATTTAGAATTATATGGATAGGTTAATTACATAGGTAAAGTGAACTATATATAATATTTGTTAGTTTTTTTTTTCTTCATATTATATTTAATTTTATTTAAAATGCATTTGATAATCCAAAGCATCGTGAACTCAAATGATATTTACATGAATGAAGTCCTGCATCAAGATTTAGATCAGATTAATATAACAGAAGCTAATCATGAGTTTGAGGAATAAAAAACGGAGCATGATGAATATCAATGAAATCTTTTAGAACCTTGAATTATTATACTAAGAATAATCTGTCCTAATATTTCATATATTTGAATTGTAATTTTTTAAACTTCAAACTAATTCATAATCATTAAATGGAATTTATTTGTTGTTATGCTAGAACTTTTTAGAGTTTGGCTGGTTATTTTTAAGTTTAGATAAATTAATGCAATAATTTTGGGCATTTTTATAATGAAAGCCTAGGACGTCTACTTTAACATCTGCTTCTATGCAATAAACTTCCTCCTCTATTCAATTTTTGCATTCATTGTCATGATTCGCCTCAGCTTCAAGATCGACAAATCCGCTAAGTTCATTAAAATAAAATGATTAGCGTTTCTTCATTAAATAAATTTAGGAACATATAAAGGAACAATCAACCTCGAATAAAAAAAAAGATTATAATTGCAAGCGAAATATTTTAAAGACTTATTCTGAACTTAACTGCTAATTTGAAAGAAGAAATTTCAACTTTCAAAATTGACTCCTATAGACATCTTCAAAAGCCTGAATCCCAAAATTGCTCTTGAGCTCGTGTCTTTATTACGCATTGATAGCCTTTTTGAATTCAACTATCTTGCGACACTTGAGGCACAAGAACTGTCGCAAAACTTTCCTATTAGTGAAGTCGATAGCTTCCCTCACCTCCCCGTTTACATAAACTTACTTCTGTACTTGAAACTTCTCACACTACCTATTGAACTCTTCTTAGATAAGTTACCCCTCCATCTCCTTTGAGGCTTGCAGTTTATAGCAGAGCTTTATCATGTTAACTAGACGCTTGTGCTGCTCGTTTAAGTTCGATTGCTGAGAGAGAGAAAGGGAATTGTCTTCGTAACCTACTTTACAATAAGGCTAACACTCGAAAATGAAAAGACGTTACGAGGATGCTCGCTTGAAGAAGGCAAGCACATTAGAATACTCCTTGGTAAATTTCTAGTAAGACTTGTAAAGGAAGGGCCCATGTAAGAAGAAATACTCCTTGAAGATGTCTATGTTCATAAGATCTATCCCAAATATGCGGCAACAGCGGTCATCATTGACTGACATGAAAGCCTTGCCTCCTTTCTCATCCTCGATTGTTAAACGCATGACTATTTTCAGCAAAGGTCTTGGAAATTTACATTGATTGATGCACTTTGCAGAGGAAAGGAGAGTGCCACCTCGACATAGCTAGCAGACAAACTCGAATTTGATAAAGTTGATATCCACTATCTTTCCTTTTATCAGAAGCATATTTCTAGTAATGATCTCTGGCGAGACGAAATTTATCTAGGTAATGGATTGATCTTGGAAATCTTCAAGAGCCACTCTATCATTATAGAGGCAAGGTGCAGGCTTGCCAATCAGGTTCACCTGGCTTAGAGTTATCTTTACTTCAAGATAGATTTCTAGGTTAGAAGATAGAAGGCGTTTGGCATTCTTGAAACAAACTATCACATCTCCGTCCAGTAAATTTTGAGTAATGGGAGTAAAGCCTTCCTCCACTAGGATCACTATAATATAGTTATCATCTATCAAACTGTGCAGTTCTCCAATATAAGTATTTCGCAAACTCAGTAAACTTTGAAGAGGGAGATTGGGAGAGTTATTGATTGTATCTTATATGATCTGTACATTCTTGAGGATGCCACAGACGATCGGTACGAAATCCGAAGCTAGAGACTTGAACATATCCTCTATTGTAAAGAGCTTCAGAAGCTCGTTCTTATAATTCTACTTTTCAATGGATGTACTCACATCTTTAGTTATCCTATATTGGAGTATACTACCTACAGACTTCATCTGTGCTTTGTCTGCAATTTATTGTATCTTATTATAGATCATTTTAAGATCGCCTATTTTGGGCTGAAGATTAATGTCTGCATGAAGCAAACTCCTCGCATTTGTAAAATTATCAACAGCTTTTTCCAATTTTACTAACTTATCTTTATCAAGCTCTTAGAGAGTTAATTATATGTCCTGATTCAAATCTAACTCAAAATCGTCTAAGGATTCAGCTTTGAAAATCTTGGAACTGCTTTGCTTGAACTTAAATAAGATATTTGAAGGATCTTTAATTTAAAGTTAAAGCCCCTCAACAATAAAGTCTTTCTCTAGTAGACTCTAATTGTTCTAATCTGTTTCAAATTTTTGGAATTGATATTTCTCAATATGCAGTTTACAACATCGATCCAAATTTACTTAATCATCTACGGTCTCTTTTTTATTGGACCGACCAACACTCTCAATTTAAATTTACAGCACTTGATAAGACTTTTATTCATTTGAGCTAATTTATTTATCATCTTTGTGAAGTACGAAGAATGCTTTACTTTTAGGATTCTAGATAATCTTTCTAAAATTTTAATTCTTCTTAAGCACAAGTTCGCTTTCTATCTCCTTGATTTTGATTTAAAAGCTGAACCTCAGGTTTCTAACTAAGTGCTATACTCTATCCATACTCCCACCCTTCTGCAAGTTATCAAAGATTAGAGAGAGGAGTTTCAAAGAGGACTTTATTCGCTTATGTAAAGCTTCTATGTCACTAACGAATCTGTATTCTAAGTTTTAAGGTCTTTCTGCTTTAGGTGCTATTCCTAATTGATTCTTAACTTTGAGTGCATACTTTTCAAGTTGACAGCTCAGCAAATACAGTTCCTTCTTCTAATTTGGATCTTACTTTTTATCTAATTTTTAATAGGAAGTAGCTATGCTTAGTTAACCATTATTCCTGCATTTGACAAACTTAGGCCCTTTATTTATGAAATTAATTGGTCTGTGAATATCCTCTTGATTTAAATTCTCTCCCTGAGATATATTCTTTGCTGAATCAATCTGCGACTTAGAAATGAAATGGATAGGCTACTCTTTGTCAGAAGAGGCCTCTCCCATAAGTTAGGCAGCGAAAGCCTTGAGCGCAAGTGGATCTACCTTCCTCTATTCTTGCGATAAGTTGGCGTCACTGGATTTACTGTTTTAAGTTCCTCCAAAGGTTTGCGACTTTGATTCTTCTTGAGGGGCTAGGAGGGAGGCAACTGAGGCTTTTGCCAAATTTTATAAGAACTTACTTGGCTAGAGTATAGGTATAGTAACTTCTTTTTAGTTATTATTGAGTTAAGCTTGATTGAAAAGAGGTTGTTAAAAGAGAGGAGGATTATTATCACTTTGGATAAATGGGATTTGATTTTGACATTAGTTTACTAGGTTTTATTGCAACTGTGGCAGATAAATAGGGTTCTCATTTTATTGATAGCAAAGATTTGGCTGCAATGAGCTATCTTACTACAATAGATAATTCTAATAGCAATGATTCTAAGGGTTTTAGTTTTGTATCATGTTAATTTATTGTAATGGGAGCTACTAAGTAGAATCATAGTAGAATTGCTGCATCTAGGGTTGTTGAGTAAACATAGAATCAGGTTGCTGCTATGTGAATGTAACTATAGGATTATTCTGATAGCCAATTATCACATTATACTAGGGTTGCTATTAGAGCTGTTGTTGTTATTGGTAGTACTGAAGCTGCTAGGGTGTCATATCCATTTAAGAAGGTTATTGTTGTTGCTACTGAAAATACATGGTAGCTTAATTCGGGTCAGAATAGACTTACTGTGTTGGCAAGCCATTTTGAGTTTAGTAAGCGTAGTTTACTAAGCCACCACCACTACTACTATTGGTATCTTAATACATCATTCTCAGCTCCTTTCGATTTTCTAAGTGTACAAGTTTAATTATAAAGAAGGAATAGTTAGAGTGAATTAAGAGATAGATATAGCAATTTATTATAAAGGATAATATTTAGAATCCCTAATAGACTATTCTGGGAAAATAAACTTGACGAAATGGATATATCGGTAGAGTAATTTTTCCAATTTTAATAAATAAGAGAATAGAGTTGAAGATATTTCAAAAATCAAGATACTGAATCCGATCTAAATAGGATACAATAACAATTAAGATTTAAAGACATCTAAAAGTTCTGAAATCCCCTCCCAGTCATTGTATGGTAAAGAAACACTTATCTGGTTTCGAGAACATCTCCAGCAAGCTTTGCTACTGTCTGCATTGCAATACCCAAACTCGGAGGAAGACCTTCTCTCTTCATCTGAAGCAAGCGCACTTTCACATCTATCAGTTGAGAGTGGCTCAGAGCAAGGATGGAAAGTGCGGGCCTGTCTTCAAGAAGGACTTTGACTTCACTAACCCGAAGATTAGACAACAAAGTTGCAGTTAGGCTCACCATCATAGTAGTAGTCACCGAGAATACTAAAAGGGGCAACTTGAAAAGCTGATCAAATCTCAGAATCAAACTCACCACTAGTACTATACATAGTGCGAACATGAAACCAAGAGAGTGAAGAGTTCATCTGATTTAGTATGAAGAGAAGATATGAGATAGAGCCAGAGGAGCAAAGAGGCCGATCATTAATCAAGGAGAAGCAATCCAGGCCTCATCATTAAGTAAATTAACAACCTTAAAGATCCTCACAAAGGTAGGCAATGCCTTATTCCTATTAGCAAAGGTGGTTTGACAGAGAAAAGGATTCATGCGCCAGAACAGAAGCATTTGAAAAGTGATGAGGCGTTTTAGCAAAGATACCTAAAGTCGAAAGATAATGAAGATGGAGACCAGCTGAAGGAGAGCTAGAGCAGCTTCGCTGAGAGCTTGACTCGGGGATTGAAGAACATCAGACCTTGCTTAACTTCTTACTCTCAGTCTTTCGCTTCAATCCTTGGGACAGACTCCAACTATCAGACCTCTTAAGATACAGATTGCATTATCATTATACTTATCTACAGTGATTAAACTTCAAAAATGCGGAGATATCTTGAAAATTGAGGACCCAGATTGCAGTCTACTCATCACAAACAATTTCCCTCAAACGAATCCAGTTGTCGTCCCTTAAGTGACTAACATAGGTTTGATCTAATAGCCTATCAATGAGGAGCAAAAGCAAGATCCCAATAGCAAAGAGACAAGCACTAAAGTGATAACTGATCACAAGGTTAGTGGCGACAAGACCCAACTTTCGAATGATGTAAACATGGCGAGTGAAACCACTTTAGAAAACTAAGAGTCAATAGTACAAGAGAAAGAAGTCGATCTTACTGGCAGAAAGGGAGGAAGAGTGACCAACAACAGCCTCCAGAGCTAGATGTGGCAGAGTTTGAGCTCAGATCTACAATGACTTATTTTATCTTACTTTGTTGATCCAGCCAGTTAGCAACCGCCTCAGCATTAGTAAACTCTACCCCTGACATAGGTCAACTTGACTAAGCAAGCAAAGCCAAAGTCACTTCAAAATGGTCCAAGGACTATTTCTCCTCGCAAGAGCAGATAAAGGAACAACTTAAATATTACAACTACCACTAGTAACCATCATCATCATCAAGAAAAGCAGGATAGAAGGAACAGTTCAAGAGAAAACTATCAAGAAGGTAGTAAAGACATTGCAAACTCTCTGGGCAGAAGGAATTCAAGTGCTGAGATGAGCTTCATGAAAACGATCCAGGAGTAAAACTAGTAGTTCAAAAAAGCTCAAGAAAAACTACTCAAGAATAACTCTTCAATTCAAGATATGCAATGAGTTTTTAGGTTTTAAGTTTTATAGATACTCTGTAGAGACTTTTAAAGCAGCAAGGTGAGCTTTCAACTTAAAATAAACAAACGTAGAAGTAAAACGAGTTGATACTCTTTCAATAAAACTCGATCCTTATGCACTTCTAGTAGACATTTAAAATATATTTCCAATTAAATAGTTTAGTAGCTGAACTAATAAAATCCTCTCATGGGAGCTTAGAATCTTGGCTAGCTTGGAGGTGGAAGATGCAATAACACCCAAGCAGACTGCTTTTAGAGCAGAGTGAACCCTCTTCAGTATCAGACTCCTTCTTAGATAGACTTGCTACTCTAGCATCAGCAAGGCCGTTAGTTTTCACAGATAAATACTATGAGTAACTCCAGCATGGCTCCAAGCAGTGACCATTTCAACCAAGCACAAGGAATCTCTACCTCAAAGTCCCGTGTTAAGAACACTTTTAATTAAACTATATTGATTGTTTTAAAAGAGTAGAGAGGGTAGGAAAGGGCAAAGGAACTTGAGAGAGGCAAAGCACAGAGAGACCTACACTCAGGCTCCACAAATTTAGAAATATCAAGCAGATGAGGAGGAGGACATAAGCAGTGAGAGCTAGGAGAGTCTGAGATGCAAGCTTCGAGATGAATCCTACAGAGCGAGCTTGAGCAGGAGCAGAGGGAGAGCCACAGTCAGCAAGTGTCATTAAGTGAGCACTAGGAGACGAGGCAAGTGAGTTAATAAGTATGTGTGTTTATAATTGAAGATTATCTTCTCTCTGTGTATAGACTTATTTTAACCCTTAGTCAGTGTTTCCTTTTAATTTGAATTGTGAATAATCTGAGCCATTTATAATTGATGTATCTTCTAATGAATATTTTTGTTTATAAAAGGGCGAATTATGAATTAATTAAGAGCTGTATATTTGGGATTCATCTCTTTGCGTAGCTGATGCTTATTACTGTTAAGTCTCCATTGTTCTCCTTTATTTGATAGCCTTGCAGGGCGTTCATATTCTCAAATCAAAACAAATATCAAAATATAAATAAAATAAATTAATTAAATTTATTTTATATTTTATATTTTAATTGTTTGGCAATAGCAAGCGTTGCTATGTCCTCATGCTCGTACTCCACGAAGGCGACTTCCTTCTCGACGATGTGCCTGACCTCCTTGAAGCCACCAATCACAGCCTGTGAGAAGATCTCATTAAGGATGGCAGTGGAGGTTCTCTTGCTCAAGCCCTCAACGAACAATGTGCTGTTAGTCTCGTCCATGAGCGATGCGAACTGCCCACCTATCTTGACAGCTGCTCCTCCACGGATATTAAGCACCTCCTCGTTGTCGGAGCGCATCTTCAAGAACTTGTCTATCACCTTCTTCTTCTACTTCAGAACTCGCTGCTCTATAAAGAAAGAGTTAAATGAAATAATTCTTCTTACTGGCTTCATTCTGGCGTCTGAACTCTCGCTTGGCTTTGACGTCTTCATCGAAGGTGCCTCTCATCTTTGCAACCACATCACTCCTTGTCTTTGCGAAGTTCACTCTCTATATCATCATAATAAGTCAAAACATAATGGGCACTTACAAGTGGCTTGCCAAAGAAGCTATAACCTCTGAGGGCTTTGATGGCGGCCTCAGCTGCTTCCTCATCCTGGAAGACTACGAAGGCCTGGCCTCTCATGCGGATGTTGCGCTTGGCATGGACTTCAATGACCTCCCCATAGCCACTGAAGAGCTGGAAGAGGGCGTTCTTGAGATCTGGCACCTTCACCCTCTCGTTCAGATTCTGCACGTAGATGGTTGGGTTGGGGGTGTTCAGTGGCTCCTCCATGATCTTCTGCATCATTCACCTAAATTCTAGTATCATAAAATAATTGAGGGTTTATTTAATGGATTAACTGCTGAGGAGGCATCCCTCCTGGACCGAGGGGTGGTCTCATCATGGGAGGGGCAGCCCAGCCGCCTGGTGGCATTCCTTGTAGGGGTGGGCCTTAGCGGAACTGAGGAGGAGGCATGCCCATGCCTGGTCGAGGAGGCATGCCCATACCTGGTCGAGGCGGCATACCCATACCACCTGGCGGAGGCTATCTAAATGGGAAGGGCTCACCTGGATTCATGGGTGGCTGCCCTGGAGGACCATGATGATGAGGGTAATCATTATCTTGATTCTATTGAGGTGGTTGTTGTTGCAGCTGAGCTTGTGCTGCTCCATTATCATTTTCGGACATTTTGTAAATTTTTAATTAAATTTCAACTTTATTTCTAGCTATACTTGTTTTATTGACAAAATAGAAGTGAATAGAATAATAAATATATTTGTTAAATAAGTCATTTTTCTCGTAGGTTTACTTTTAATTTAGCAATATGATTATAAGAGAATTTCAAAAATGAGGGCGAATATTTGTATACTATAAGTTGAAAATTTGTGATTGAAGTTGTTTTTCCTCAAAATAATCGGATAAAATTTTTAATAAATCTATAGCGAATCCTTATTTTAATCGATGCCACCTAGGAAAGAAAGCCAGCAAAAGACAAAGCCATAATAGCAGCCTTAAATGAAACAGACTCTCGGGATAATAATATCAAAGATTACACAACAACAACAACAGAGTAAGTAAGTCATCAACTTGTTTGTACTTAACTATTCTAGATTCTTAGCAGAGCCAGTAAAGAGAAACACCAACTGTACTTCCTCCTCCAAGTGATATAAAGAAGGAAAACCCTGAGGCGAGCAGTGTGAAGTCCAAGGAGCCAGAGAAGAATGCACTTCCGAACGCTCCTTCAAAAGCGGTGAACCAACTTCTAATAGAATAACTCCAGAACCTTATCGATAATAATTCAAGGGACCAGCTCTCCAAGAATAAGATCCTCGACACTGCAACTGGTTAAGCACAGCAAGCACCTAAGATCAACAAGTCTGAAGCTGCTCAAGATTCAGGTCCGTCAAGTGAGTTTGGAAGCAGCATGAATGATGCAAACTTCTTTTCACTCAACTCATTTGGTGGCATCTTTGGGACCAAGGAGCCACTTATTTCAGAGCAGGCACTATTACAATCAGAGGAGGAGCTGCAGAAGAAGCGTTCTAAGTAGAAGTCTTCGAAGGTGCCTCCACCTCCTCCAAGAAGACAAATCCCACTTCGAAATTGCAATTTGACTAGCAAAGAAGAAGGGACTGCGGCTAATACAACTGCAGCTTAATAGAGGGATTAAGATGAGGAGGCGAAGTTCTAAACAAGGGAGAGCTAAAGCGTTTCAAGGTAGTAGAGTTAAGTTCAAACTCGATCGAAGTCTACTTAGTCTAACTAACATCAGTAATAGCAGTAGAAGTAAGTTCTAACGCAGCACAGAGATGAGGAAGAGTTAGATGTACTAGCAGATGATTACTCTTAGAAGGGAAGAGCAGCCAGTTGACTTTCAATCTTTGCATAAGACAGTCTGATAGATGAGAGTTTGAATCTGCAGCAGAAGCAATTCGAAATAGAGAACCTAAATCTTGAGATGGATATCTTGCCAGAGATATCCTTAGAACCAACTGAAAGATGGATTGCCAAAATACCCGATCTTAAGATCGAACCTGATCTAGTAAAGTCAAAGAAAAAAGTTAAAAAGGTAGGCTAGTCGGGAGGTGGTGGTGATGAAGCAAATGAAGGCTTACTAGGGAAGAGAGATTCAAATAACGGAGAGAAAGGAACTAAGAATAAGAAGGGAGTGAAGGAACTCACTGAGGATTAAGCTGAGCTTTAAAGGCTTAAGAAGATTAAGAAGAAGCAATATGTCAGGCCTAAAAAGCCTAAAGCTGACAAAGGTAACACCGAGGCTAAGACTTTGGCTGGGTTGACTTTCTCGAATCCAACAGTATCCGCTGTAAAGCACATGTGCAAGTAGGTCTTAATGGATGAGCTAAAGATGATAAGGCAGCGTGACTGTCCCATAGGTAATGCAATTCCTTCGGTTCAGGGCAACGTTCTACTTTAAAACTAGCAGCCTTTGGAAAGTCAGAGAAAGGACCTCTTTCTAGATAATTATTTCGATGACTACGAGCGCGAGTACACAGCTTACTGCGATTAGAACGAGAGTTTCAAAAAGCTGTAAGACCTTATAGTGCAACACACTCAGAAGTTTTCTTCAACTGTCAGCACTATGCACGGAACATCCTCCAGTGCAGGTTATTGCATGAACCAGTAGGAAATAGACATCGATGTCGGCGGTATCTTCGGCTCCCTCTCTGATTTGCTAATGAAGCGATCTCAGGAGCTTTAGAAATTGCTTGAGTAAGAAAAGCTGGAGCAGAACTACTGTCTGCGTTTGCTGGATTATATAAAGAAAGAGGTCTTCAAAAGGAATCAAGCCTAGCTTAAAGAGCTGCTTTGTGTGGATCCTATTTTACTAGAAGGCGAGCTGGAAGATTTAAAAACTACTGATAAATATGAAGGTGATAGAGATAGTATAAATATGCGATT
The DNA here is from genome assembly GCA_027382625.1 of Tetmemena sp. SeJ-2015. Classification (NCBI taxonomy): domain Eukaryota; phylum Ciliophora; class Spirotrichea; order Sporadotrichida; family Oxytrichidae; genus Tetmemena; species Tetmemena sp. SeJ-2015. Next base: position 18,190 of record JAJKFJ010019731.1, on the reverse strand, counting down.
TCAAGAAGGCGAGAAAGGTAAAGGTAGGGATATGATACAAGGGCTGAGGAGTATCTTCGATAAAACGCTTAAGAAAAGAGAGGCGAAGGAATAAGAGAAAGAGGGTCTTGAAAATGCTAAGAGTGGGAAGAAGAGTGCAGTTTAAGATTTCGTCTAAAGTAGAATTGTGACCAAATAAGTAGATAGATAATAGTAAAAAGCAAAGAATTAGAGGAGTTAAGTTAGTAAATTGAAAAATAAAGGAGATGATCAAGTAAAAGCTGGTCACGAGGCATTTAGCTTTTGGAAATACGCTTAAGATGATGTTATTTATGACACTGAAGTCCACCACTCGTAATCCTCAAAGAGATAGAAATTAAATTAACATCAGGTCGACTATTATTAGAATGGAGAAAATCGTTAGCCGGTTTAGAGCCACGATTGGTTCATTAAAAGCTAGGCCCTGAATTAGAATTAAAGCTAAAATAAAACTAGCGGACACTTCAACTTCGGGAATAGATAGAACGGTCTTGCTAAAAATTAAACTTATGAGTCTAGTGTCACTTAGCTGGTAAATGAAGAGCCATTAATTTAAACTAAGAATGATGAAGACAAGATTGAGTAGAACTTCACCACAAGTTATTCTCAAGAGATAGACAAGCTAATTGAAGAGAATCAGTCAATGCTCTTAGAAGGAATTTGAATGAATAATATTTTATATGTGAACTTGCCTATATTTCAAAAATTTTATTGACTGTAAATTTTGAAAACCTTTCTGTCTTTACATAGAATTAATTTATCTATGCTTGCTAAGTTCATAATAACACTTTTCCTGATTTCACACGCTACCAAGCTTGGAGGCTGGTTCGTTTACTATCTACAGTCAGGCTGCTTCCTCAGCTCTACTACTTTTTAGGGAGTAGACGGCAATAAATTTATGATGAAATCTAGCAACAACCCCTCCTCATTAGTACATCCTAAACTTTCTATAAAATACTTAAGAAGCCAAGCATCATATTTTATTTTAGCGAGGCTTTTGAAAATTCAATTTTCTTCACAAATTCTACTCACAATTCAAACCTATCGACTCAATAAAAGTACTCTCCTGAGGGAGTGAGCAAAAATACTAATTATAAATTTTTATACTTATCTTAGAGCTCCAATCCTAATTTAATCCACTAAAGAGGAGAGACTTAAGTTTTGGAAAGCAACTCACTAAATATAGCCTTGGAGGGACCAACAAAGCTATGGACCTCATCAGGCAATAACAGCGGTGATGATGAGGATGACTGTGGAGTGTTTGGATGGCTAGAGCTTCTAGACATGAACTCCATGCAGCTGATCGTAGTCACTCTCTACTTCTTCGTCTTCGAGATGAATTCCGTCTACATTAATTAATATCATTCATACTTCTAAGTTTTATATTAGGATGAAGCGAGATAGAAACGTGATTGCCTTTTCCAACATATCCGCCTCCGGCTCTGTCCTCACTCAAGCCTAAACGCAGCGAAATCACTTATCTATAATTTAAATGACCATCATCTTTAATCATCTTTAACTTCACTTCTTTTAAATCACTTGAAGTAAACTGCACATTTCAATTCGAATGGAGAGCCAGAGATTTTCTTAGACGATGACGCGCCTTTAGAAGCTAACCCTTATCAACGGATGAAGAACCATCAGAAGCTAAACAGGCGACTGAAATTTGCATTCATAATAAACTAAATCGCACTTGAGGTGGCCATCGATGTCATTATGTACCCCTACTTAATTAACAGCCAGTTCCTTGAGAGTAGCTCTGAGATAGAATCCGTTTTCATTTGGCTCATCAAGTCCGTACAAATTTAAATAAGAGCATTCTACTATCTATCTTAGCTGATTTAAATGCTTTAGGACTTAATTTTGACTGGATTATTCATTTTCCTCTTCATAAAGTTCAGCACCTACAAGCTTCAGCACCTCAAGCAAGAGGGATAGAAGCTTACAGTCCTCAACATTTTCTGGATAGTGTGGATTTCGCTGCTGATTTTGGTGCAAGTGCTGAACACTGTGCTCCGAAACACGGTCTCTCCCCTGCTGATGTACAGCTTCAACTAGGACAACTCGTTCTTGCAGTTCTACCGCTACAATCGCTTCATTTGGTTCTCCATCTCAGATTTCCTCATCGGCACAACAATCAAACCACTAAATGTGAACACAAAGTAGCGTTTCATCATGATGAAATATTTGAATGCTGGTGCTATTCTATAAACAGGGTATGCTGGCGAAGAAGATGAGGAAGAAGCGCATCGATGATCAACTGAGGCAGATGTTCTTTGAGCAGCAGAATAAGTCGCTCTTGCTATAACTTAATAACCAGCAGAATGGAGGCTTCCTAAGTGGGGCTCAATTCAGTGGAGGTAGCATTGGAGGAAGTGCACTCCACCTTAACTTCAGTGGGGGAGCAGGAGCTATGGGGAGCAGCCTCAGGGCTGATGGTAAGTTAGGATTAAGCAACAGGAGTAAGTTTTCAACTTCGCCTCCAGTGCCAGGGTTAGAGAGGGAGCACATGCAGTTGAGTTAGGGCCACAACCCAGAGAGTGAGTATTTGCTAAGCGGGAGGGAGAGGGACGATGATGATGGGCAATCATTTGCAAATGTCTGCTTTATTTTAGGGCAGCCAATTGTCTCTAACTACGACGTCGAATCTACTGTCTTTGGTGAGAATTCATTGTAATAGTATACATCTATCCTATTATACTTATGATAAGGGAGGCGACAACTCAGCATTCTTGACTAACAACTCCTTCAGAGAGATCTTCGAGGAATCACAGTTCAAGTACTTCCTCTACTCCTAGTTCGGTTTCTCAAAGTCCTCTTCAGCTTTCGGATTCTAAAGCCAGCATTTGCTGCGAGCTCAAGCTCACAAGCAGCAGTAGAGCATCCTCATAGAGGGGATCAACAAGCTTCAAAGCAAATCTAATGCAATGCAAATGGAGTCCAATGAAACAGAGGGTGGCAAGATTGAAAACAGGAAGCTGTTGAAGTTCCACTCTGAGCTGCCTCAACCAGCTCTAAGTGAGGACTTCAGTGCCATGGGAATTCCAATTTCTGGCATCCCAAGCCACGCCAGCAACTCTTATCTCAACAACAACCCTTTCAAAAGTTTGAATAGATCATAAATCTACCTTTTTTTAAGTTCTAATGCCTCTCTGTAGGAGAACGAAGTCTTGACTGACTAGAAGACATCATCGCCGGCTCATAGTTTCATTCTCATGTAAAACCAGCTCAATTTCTGACACTCTCCATATTTCTGAAGAAGTTTATCTTCACCCTCATCGAATTCCTCATCCTATATATCAAACTAACAACCCCCTCTTATAAAGAAAGACACACCACCAATTGTTCATTTTAATTTCATAAAAATAATTTTCTGATATCCACCAAGGCTTATTATCTATAGGCACTCCATCAAAGTCAGTTATGGTTTGTTGGTTAAGTGGAAATATCTTTAAAATATTATTTTAGGCGAGGGCAGATTACTTTAAATCCAAAATGTCCCTTAAACTTATAAATCATTCCCTGCAAAGAGAAAAAAGATGACGGAATACCTCAAGGACTAGCCAGACCCTGACCAGACCAAGTTCTACACAATCTTCCTCATCCTCAACCTGGTCATGCTTATGATCTACTCCATCCCTGGCTGCTTCGTGCTTGGCAAGTATTGGAAAGTACTCGACCGCTCTGCCAAAGTCAACATCATTTGCTTCATGCTCAGCTTCTCGCTTCAGTAATTTTGAATTTTCAGTGTGCGACTTGGATTGTGTTCATGAATCTGCCCACCGACAGTAAAGGCAAGGACTACATGCAGTTCTTCAACGGCCTCTCCACTTAATTATGCTTAAGACATAATGCTTATCGTATGAATAGACTTGGGTGTGTGACATTAGTGTGTACTACTTCGTGTTCGAGATGATGAAGGTGTACGTGCTGCTGAGTAGCCAGACGCACGAGGACTACCTCCACGGCTCGGAGATGATCAAGACCTGGCGCAAGATATCCATCTACTGCCTCCTCATCTCCTTCCTCCTTAACCTTCCCTTCCAAATCAGGTTCCATATCTACCCCCTATTCATTGACTTCATAGAAGGAATGGATTTGCATATCTTCAGTTGCTATGAAGATGCCTCACTGCAGTCATGGATGGGGTGGTTCAACGCTTTCGCTCGGCTCTTCAAACTCGTTCTAGACATCAACATAACCCTGCTGTTCTGCAAGATGACAGTCTTCTTCATTCAGAAGAAGCGAGACCACCTGAAGGAGCAGGATCTGGACTTCACGCCCTTCAACTATTTTATCATCAGCTCCACTATCATCCTGATCGCCATGAACATCTTCAAGGAGGTGCTCAAGTGCTTCGTGTATGTACTGTAGTCGGAACTGCAGTTGATTCAATAGCCGTAACCAACTCAACCCCCTGTAGTGACCACTACTGCTTTTTAAGGCCCGACTGCACAGCCTAGACTAGTGGCTGTTCAAACCTTACTAGAGATTCCCAAACTCAGAACTAACAGGATGCTGTTCGCCCCTCACAGCTCTGAAAGTTTCTCCTTTCCAAGTATCAGCTTCAGTCTTTCCTCAGACATGGATCCTGAATCCACTCTATCTTTATTCATAGAGATGAGCATATTTATTTTTACTCTAGTGACTCTGGAGTTCTTCAAGGCGTTGGTGTTCTCGCTGGTGGATATGTTCACCGGCCTCGCTATCTTGTATGTGTTCTATCGCCAGTCTCAGAAGCTGATACATCAGAGAGCTATCGCTACCGGAGAGGAGATGGAAGACGACTGCGAGGAGGACGAGACAGTACACGACATTTTTAAATCAATAATTAATTAAAATAAATTATATCTATTTTCAATTTATTAAATTATTTTGAGGAAGTTAAAGAGCTAAAGCCAGAGCTAGGTGATCCCCTACAGGGAGGACGACAACCTTAATCAAGTGAGGCAGCTGAGGAGCAGCAACAACGTGACAGGCAGAATAGGCAATCAGTACTCCCTGAACCTGGACGAGCAGGAGAACGAGGAGATGGCCCACACCGCCACCAAGCTCAACAAAGTCAGGGAGAACAACATCTACAATCAGTTCAGAGACTACAACAACAAGCACAACCAACCTGCTGGATATGAATAGCATCAGTAACAGTAGCAGTTTTTCACTGACTTCAATTAAATCCATTTCCCTTGTCTCAACTTATAAGACAAGGCAGATCACGCATCTGTGATAAGCCAAGGCGAGCCTGTCTATCAGCTGAGCCCAGGGATGCAGATAATATCCCCTCACTTCAACAGTCAAGCAGCCGTGCTCTCTCCGACCAATTCAGAGCCTCATTACTTCCTCGTATCTGATCATCATCCCCAGCAAAAGGCCCCCTAATCCCCTCACCCCTAATAGTTCCAACAGCAGCAGTCCCCCATCTAAGTGCAGAAAACCTCTAATCCTCATCAAAATCAGACAGTCTTTTACTACAACGACAGTTCAAGGAATGAATTCACTAATGTGGTCATGTCATCGATAGTGTCTGCTCCAAACCCACAGAACCAGAGTAACTCAAGCGGGTCGGGAGGCTCAAACCCGAAGACTACTACTCTCTCCAATCCTAATACCAGTTCGGACTCATCAGGCAACCCGAATAACATCAGTAACTTGATACAGCAGCAATTCAAGAACTAGAACAACAGCGGCAGTAATGGGAGCAGCGGAGGGGCTGGAGGTAATGGTGGGCTGAGCAACAACCCTGCCTCAAACTCAGGCTCAGGTGAAAACTCTGGCTCTGGTGGTGCTTAGTCAAACATTAACTCCAAGTTGGAAGGCTGGGTTGAGCAGCCAAGTCAGTTAGCTAATACGCAGAATATGACTGGAGCCTTCATGGATTAAACCTAGAAGCAAGCTCACTAGCATGCTTACTTCCCATAGCAGCTGCAGTAAGCCCACTATCAGCCACCTAAGATGGTAGCAGTGAAGAAACCCTCCCAACTCAATGTGAACTAGGTAGTGAGTTAACAATAGCATCAACAATCATCCTCCAGCTTTCAGTCGTACCTGCTCTCTGAGATTACTAAGATGAAGAAGTCTCAGTACTTAGTCTAGAAGAGACAATAATACATGTTCCACGAGTGAAGGCATATCACCACTATATCTTTATAATTTCTTGAAATAATGTGACTAATATCTCAGAATATCTAGAATCAACATTTCCTTGTGTTGTAGTAGTCTGAGGTGTGTTAATATTCTAAACTTTGTAAATAATTTCATGAAACCGAGTCCTCTATTATCGCAGGGATCCAGTCCAAGAACGCAAAGGAACTCAATGAGCACAAATTTGCAGAGAAACTTGGGTTAGCCAAGTAATGATCATAATGGTACAAGCTAAGAGGAGTCCGACTAAGACATGCAATTTAGGAGAGCTGCTAAACCCACTCTCAAGAAAGTTCAATCTCAGGCGCAAGATAATCACAATTCTGATTAAGTAAACTTCTATTTGAATAATCGAGAGACCGAGAAGAAGTAACTGCAGCAAAAGAAGGATAAGAAGAAGCATAAGGAATCTAGTTTTAAGCCAGGGTAGTCTAATCTTGGCTCCACCTTCTCAAGCGCAGGACTTAATGGCTAGATAAACAGTGAGCATGGACCGAATGCCAATCAGCTAGAGCAGATTTCCAAGTTCAAATCTTCATATCGCAAATATTTCTCACTCTCTCTAGTTTGTAATCTGACTTGGAGATCATAGCATTGAGAGTGAATGAGCGCGCTCCACTAGTTGAGAAACTTGAACTGGATCTTAACGACAGTGATTTCGAAGAGGTGGATAGTTCCAAGGCAGCTGCGTTTGCAGTCAACAGACTCAAGAGCAAGTCAATCCTACCAATCAAGAGCCTCTACCAAGTAGCAGCTGATACACCAGGGGACTACAAAGGCGAAGACTAAAGCCTTGAGTTGGATCTCAAGAGTCTAGGCGGAGCTTCGAAGCAGAGTAAATCTAAAGCCAAGGATGAGGAGAAGCTTAATAAGAAGAATGGCGTGGAAAGTTTGAACTTCGATCAGGAGAAGAATGTAATCATTAACTTTGAATTGCTGTGACAATAATTGCTAATTTTAGTTTGAGGATAGGATACTTGTGCTGCGTGATACCCTACATAATGAGAATTATAATAAAACTGAATATTACTCTCTTATTTAATGGAATGAGGATGTGATTGTGAAAATGATAAGGAGAAATGACCTCTTCAAGGCTAGATTATTCCATTTAATTCAAGTTGGAATAATTTTAATAAGATAGTATCTGAGGTAGCCCTGGTTTAGCATCGTAAACAGCGAGTTGATAATGACTAAGGGGCGCATAGTAGAGGAGTTCATCCGCAAGGTCCATCTCAACTAACTATGGGATGAGAGGCAGATCCAGAAGCTGGAGTTTGAAAGGGAGCTCTCCAAGCAGACAATTGCTGTCTACTCACTTGGCCATGCCTCTCCAAAAATATTCACAATTTCATTTATTTCTATAAGAAGTAGTTGTTTATCTATTCCATCTAAGTTCAATAAGAAGTTCCTCAGATAGAGTTATTGATTTTAAGACTTAGAATGTCTCTGAATAGTTTGTATAAAGATAGGAGACCACTATGTCGAAGGCTAGTTCGATCTTCGAAGGCAACAACTTCGTCTTTTCTAATAATTTCCTAGCCAGCCCAGCTTCCAACCAACGCCGTTACTTGGGAATCCCAACTTAGTCCAACCAAAATCTAAGTCAAAGTTATAATGAACACTTTTTAAATGACAGTGATCAAGATTCCTCTGGCTCTCCCAAGGCTTCTGAAGCAGGGACCTCGCTCTTCGCTCCAAATGCCAAGAAAGTTAAACAGCAACTCGACTCGAGTGCCTAAATTTCAGATATGGAAGTGCAATCCAAGACATCAGGCTCGAACATGCAGTTCACTTACCATCACATCAAGCAGCTCATGTTCGCTAGGAAGGAGCGAGAATGATTTAAATGTGACTTGTACATTTTTTATTTCATTTTTCTTTGAGAATAGAAACTAGATTCCTACCAATTTAACCACACTTCATTTAATTAGAGTGAGCGAGAGAGCAATCAGTTATATTTTGTGCTTCAGTGTTTAAGGAGCAGTTTAGGCTGAGACTTGGCTCACTGGCTAACCGGATCTTTGAATATAGAGAGCCCTTCTAGGCAGCCATTATATAATTGGACCCGCAGCCACTCCCAAATGAAAAACAGAAGTAGTTCGCCCAGATAAAGCTAAACTCGATTATTGAATTACTACTTCATTATATAAGCTATCATCTATAGATGAGGAGGGAAATTCAAAATCACTTGAAGTTAGTATGATGAAGTTGAGTAACACAGTCAAGCAAAAGTCTCATCAACCTATCCTTCATTAGAGCACGTCCAACTAATTTCAAAAGCTAGTTGAGAAACCTTAAGAGCAAAGAATTTAATGTATTTCCAATTATCGATAATATGAGAGGCAGTCTTAGGAGTAATTGAGGAGGAGAAATATTCAGAGGAGCCGAAAGAGTTAGAGGCCACCAGTCCAATCAAGAGTGACTAAAATGGGAAAACTCTAGACATAGATCGCAGTCTTATAGAAGTCTACATCAAAGAGAGATTCTATTCCAAGGAAGAGCTAGAGTTCACTTTTTGGATGCTCCTTGATAAAGGACTTATCTCTGAAGCCAGTCTACTCTATCATAACGAGAGGTCACTGCTTGATCCTTTCTTGGATAAGTTCGCCAACTTCTTGAATGTGAAGAGGATAAAGGTGAGCGAGAAAGATGAAAACTTGAGAATGATAACCAAGTGTGACAAAGGCATCAAGCTCGGTTTGAAACAGTCAATCATCTTCAAGTGCTACAACATCATGAATGCTATCTTTTTGAAACTTTTAAATACATTTCCTACTCTTATAGTATTTGATAAATCTTCAAGACAAATCAGGACTTTCTCTTGAAGGAGAGGGAGTTTCTTCGTAAGTGTAAGAAAATAGCGCTGGAGTTGGATAATCTCGAATACTAGTAGCTCTATTTCAATAGTGTGACATTGGATGCTGAAGATGCAGAGGATATAGAATTCCTGCAGCTCTATCACAGTAAGATCCTGAAGCTGAAGATTAAAGTGAAGTATGAGAAGGAGATTCATGACTGTCCCAAGTACAGATATAGGTTCTCATCTGCAGCTGGTAGCTCAGCCCCTCAAGAGGTTAATGATTCAACATAAGGCTAGAGAAGAGGTGGATTGATGGGCCTGGGGTTGTCGGCTGATAGAGACCATGAGGGATTCCTAAAGAGCAGCCTATAAAATGAAGATACTCACTAGTTAAAGACATCTCTAATACATCATTACTTATAATTCTTGAGTTAATTAGAGATCAAAGAGGAAAGCAATTCAATACAATGGATATTTTCCCTTTTATTTCTTATTAAAGCAAAAGCCTGAGTTTAAATAGTCAGGTGGACAGAGCACTCCAGATAGTAATGAAGCTTATAATTAGAAGCAAAGGAACGACTCTATCTTAAAAATGCCCAGTGAGCGCAGAATAGCTGAGCTCACAGCTGAATTATTTTAGAGATATGTATTATAGAACTTTAATGAATTATTGGGACACTTAACATGTCCAACCTATCTGTACAATCCTCAACTGACTAAGCGACTAAAAGCGATGGGCTCTTTCGAAATTATGATGTAAGTCTAACACTTCTCTATTATAAATAATTCCTTTTTTAGTGAGGTGATTAGAAGACGAATAAGGGAGCAGAGTAAGAACAAAAATCTGGAACAGAGGGAGCTATTCATCAAGGACTTTGAGCGCATCTTGAAAGTATGGGACAAGGTGAGCCCAGTCACCATGAATGAAATAACTTTAAGTCTCCTCAAGGAGAGAGATAACGCTAGAGCTCTAGCTGGAAAGAAATCCTAAAACAACATCATCAAGATTCTCCTAACAGATAAATTTAAATGTGAATATAATGACTGCTCTCTATTAAGATGTGCTTAATGGAATTGAACTGCTGGCAAGAGTTCCTCTCTCTTCCTGGGATTAAAAGTTTGATAAGGAGCTACTCAACGCTATAGAGCAAAGCCTTAATAATCATCCTTAATTTTAATTTCAATATTTTTTTTGCCTGAAAGAGCAATAACTTCTCTTGTATTCTAATAAGCCTCTACTAGCACTAGTCCTACTTCAAGAGTTCTTGATGCGATTCAGGACCAGGACTTTCAAATACATCAACAAGTGCAAGTTCCTCCAGCAGCGTCTGGTTCAAATAGCCACCTACTTTGTTAAAGAGTTTAAGACCGAGGACCTACTTCGCTTCTATGCTGATTAGAAGGATTCAAGAGGCAGGACTGCCTTAGAGATCATGTCCAAGTATAAGTTCTATGAGCTGCTTGAGTCAAATTAAATGGGCCTGCTTATCTAAGAGAAGTGGCAGGGCTTGCACTCTCAGTCCTTATTTGAAATACCTTACCTTAGAATAATTATTAATTTCATGTTCCTTCGGGATATTCTCTGCTTCCACTATCTATGACATAGTGATGTCGGGGGTGGGAGTAGAAGATGCAAAACGCTTGCTATCACTGAACCCAATCAAATTTGGCAAAAAGAAGAAGAAAAGCTCAAGTGATCGGTCTATACTTATCGGCTCCTCTTAGGTCTCACAGTCTGAGAAGCTAGGTTTAAATCACACTCAAGTGAACAGCAGCATCGAAGACTCTAAGATATTTGGAGGGGTCAAGAAGGATGAATACTTCACGGATGATCCAAAGATTAAAATATGCGATTATTAAGTAAAGTAGTGATTATTATTTATGCATTTAGATTTACATGTTCCAGTACTTTCTATGGCCCAACTCCTGCCGACTCAGGTACGTCTTTCAGGCAATATCATCAACTTATTTATCTTGCATTGTCTCAATAAATATGCGCACTAGTATTGGCTATTCTGTACTAGATTATCATAACTGACTCCATTCGCAACAGAGACTTTGAGCAAGATAAGCTGACTTCAGATGCTAAAAACTCACTCTCTGCGGCTCTGGTGTGGATAGCTAGTATGAACATAGCAAATATATAGGAGCTCACGTTCATCCATCTCTCCAAAAGGCAACAGCGCATCCACTCTGGCTACGTCATAGACATACTCAAAGCATAACATCATTAATTTAGTCATGTCTATGATAAATACTAATGCTTGTTGGAGTTATGCTCCAGTTCATCAACGTTCCAAAAATAAGCTCCAATGAAGTGGAAGGAGATGAAGTGCCTTAAATTACTTTCTAACTTCCTCTACTAATACTTTATATAGCCTGATGAGGAGAAGAAGGAAAGCTTCTCTCAGAACTTCAACGTGTTCCTAAACTGCGCAATCATCTTTTTGGTGTGGCTTAAGGTGAGTGGCTACGCCTCAGTCACAAGGGACTTCGGGGTGTACATTAGGATGATTTATCACATGCTGCTCATCCTTCTAGTCTTTCTAATTGTGTGGGGTTCTTGGATAGCCTGCACCTCGCAGATATTCACCTTGATCTTCTACAAAGACAATCCTGATTTCGCCAACCAGTACAAGTCAATCATTACCCTTATAAACGCCAGCTTCAATAACTACTTAGAAGTAAGTTATTCTTCTATTAAATGTGGAATGTTAATTGATTATAATGTTACTTGTTCAATTTCAACCAGAGCACGTACTTTGGAAGGTACCTGCTAGTGGCAAATGTCACTGTGAGCAGCTTGTTCTTGATGAGTGTTATTGTCGCCTTCCTGGCTGGTATCTATCAACAGATCAGTCTTAAGACAGAGGCTGACTACAATCACTAAAGCAGATATTACAACTTTGAAAGATAGCTAATTAAATTTACTGAATGCTTACTTGGTGATTGAGGAGTACTACTGCCGATGGGACAGAAAGTTTGGCGCTCTCTCTTTTGCACCTGCACCGTTAAACCTCTTAACCATAGTATACATGCCAATCTTGTACTTCGCTGACAAATACTGGCATAAAAATCCTGAGAAAGTCATAAAGCTAAACACTCTCCTCAGCTAGATAGCCTTCTTTCCCATCTTACTAGTCTTCTTTAATGTAATAAGTTTTAATTGAATCCCTACTTTTAACACTCTTTGGAATGTTCTTGATGTGCCAGTTACTGCTACTACCTCTTGCTTTCATCAAGGGGATGATATTGATTCCAAGGACTCGCCGTCATTGCATATCAGGCTTGATAAGTGGCTTGGCCTGGGCTCTCTTTGGTTTCTTCTTCTTGCTTCGGCGTCTCCTCACTGACTGCCTCAAGTTCTTCATCACCCCAATCATTATATTACAATGATTTATTTACTGTGATTCATCTTAGCCTACAGGGAGACTGAGACTCTGAAGCAGAAGGAGTTTCAATTTGCTCCACGCATCCTGAGCAGCAAGCAGCAGCGGAGGTTCATGCTACTGAGGCAGAAAATGAACAAGGAAGCTTACATTCAGTTCATGCAGAACTACAAGAATATGGAACAGGTGCAAAGATACAAAATACTCTCACTTTGTTACTTAGACTAGTTAGTTAGAAGTTTTTACTAAGATTCGGAGTATTCTTGGGCAGGAAGGAATTATTCTCATTAGCAAAGGTGCTGCGCGAGGTTGCCAAAGAAGAGACTAAGATCTAGAAATTGTTCTCGATAGGCAGCAAGACCAGCTCTGGAAACACCCTCCAAACTGACAGCCGTCTCAGGAGCATAAAGTTCTTCACTAAACGCTGGTTCGATGAGAAACTCATCTATAAAATGCCATCTCAGCACCTAGATAAACACAGCAAAGACAAAAAGCAAAAGGATGAACTGGAGGAGGATATCGCTCTTGAGATTGGGAAGATATTCTTGAAGAAGAGCACGATCCTCTTTCGTAAACTACATGATTCTTTCTATATGGAATAGCATTTTTGAGAAATAGTTTAAAGAAGAGGAGAATGAGGATGATGCAAATGAGATGAGTGCAATCTTAAGGATGGGCAAGGGTGCGAGGCACTACCAGAGTCCAGCAGAGACAGAGCATGACTTATTCAAGGAAGCGATGGAGCTACACTAGAAGATACAATACAAATTATAATATAGAATACTCTTCACATTCCATTGTAGATAGTGTTTAAGGAATTCATTCAGCAGCTTTCCAGCTACGATAAGATGGTGGACTCTGAGAAGTTGAGGAAGGTAGTGCTAGACGAGTCAAGTCTGTAGCGCATGTCAAGCGAAGACTTCGAAGCCTACAGACTGAAGTTGTTCCACACAAATGTGACTCTACTTGACAAGGCAGTTGAAAAGACTAAGCATGGTCTGCAAGCCAGCAAGTTGGAGAGCCGCTATATGAATCAGATAGGCAATAATCTCTTAGACATAGCGCAAACCAATGAGAAGCTCAACCACTAACTCTAGTAAGTCAACTCCGCTTTGGGTACATGTGTTTATGTTCTTCTTTTAGTGACATCTCAGTCATGTTTGGGTTCATAGACTTCAAGAAGATGCAAGGTCGTAAAGCTAACAAGCTCTTTGACATCAGTAAGAATGGATTAAGTTGTGGGTTTAATTTATTGTTGTAGGGAGTTTACTATCTCAGCGGGTGAAGGGATTTGTGGACAAGAGAGAAAGGGAAAGAAAAGCCAAGGAATTTGAACGATCGCAGAAGGACTCAGATGGGACACTCAAGTATTTGAATGATGATAGCTTCAGCAAGCAGCCAATTAGTTTAGAAAGTTGATTTTTGTTGAATTAGAAGAATGGCGACTGGGTCTCAGCGTCAGTCCATGCTTTTGAGTATGCGGCTTCGAGACAATATAGAAAAGACTAAGGGTAGTCTTAAGGACACCTTTAAATTTGAAAGCCAAGATAATTGAACGAGAGAGAATAGCCACCTAACAGTATATTAAAAAATTCTTATCTATGCTAGAGTGCTCTTAAAGATCCTTTTTTTAGGGAGGGAGGGAGATTGTAACAACTAATTTACGAATTCATTATATCCCCAAAAAGTCTTATACTTTTAATTTATCAAGGAGTTATTAATTACAAATGTCGTCGTCGTTAAATCATCACAAGAATTTAAAAGAGCAAGAATCTCTTCATCATAATCATGAGTAAAGCGTTCATGCTCTCTCCCAGTCTTAGAGTGAGAGGGCTCTGAAGTCTATTCTGAAGAAGTCTAACTCCTCATCTGCAAATAATGTGGACACTCAATTCTCAACCTTCGAAAAGGGGAGCTACGATGTCTACCAGAATAATAACTAATTCTCCAGTAAAATTCAACACAGGAGCTAGATTACTAGTGCGAAAAGATAATCAAGCAGAGATGAATTTACAAATGGGAAATCCTTTTAACAGTCAAAAAGCTAAATGAGTAAAGGGAGCAGGACAAGAAGCGGAAGTTAGAAGTAGAATGTAAACACCTCTAAAATAGCGACGCCTAATTCTAAGAGTGTACAGAAGATAGTCCCTTTGAGAGTAAGAACAACTGCGAATGAAGATGTTAATGTGAGATAAAGTTAGGAACTATTTAAGAATGTTCAGCCTCACGATCTTAAATTCGTCATCTAAAATTCTCTCAATCATAACACGAACTAGAAGAATAGATTATATCTTTTGAGTCTATACGCTTATTTCGAATTCCAGATAGAAATCAGGTCTACACAAAGACAGTGGGAGCAAAGAGATCTTCCTCTATCAAGAAAAGAAAGACCCCCAGTAGATAACTTTCTACAAGCTGTATCAATCCCCATCCTCCAACGATTTTGATGGATCTAATAATGCTCAAGCAATCAAGAATACTCGCTCCAATATGCTGAGATCTGCATATAATTTGCATGTGTCTATATATACTTAAGATCTTCAACTTCTCTGGGTCTATTTAGCATGAACAAGTAGTCTAGTAGGCCAAAGCCTCCTCGCAACTCCTCTCTTTCAAGCTCCTTATAGGATTAAGAGGATGCGGATGGAGAGGTGGACGAGGATTAGATAAAGCGAGCTATTAGATAGAATGAACGACAGATTCGTGAACTCACTAAGAGTATTGAAAAATACAGACATCAACTGAAGAAACTCAGTAAGGAGAGGGAATCCAAGGCTTAAAGCATTAACAGAATGAACGGGTAGCCATTAACAGATCTTGAAGATCATGAGCAGGGCATTTAAGAAGATGCAGATGTCGACTAATATGGATCTATGAAATATTCATTATAATGTAGAAACAGCAAGGACTTTCAGACCAAACTCAGCGATTTAGGTTGCAAGTTCCTAGAGCCTTAGTAACCATAAGTCTATCTCCAAGAAGTCATTTTTGAAAAGAGTGAAAGGCCTAGACAAAGAGAACTTAAACAGCCAATATCAGCAGTTGCAACAGCAATAGACTTCCATTCATCATGCTAAATCACTTCAAGTCACTTCTTAAAAGCAACTCAAGAGCTCATCTGAAAGACTAAAGCCGAATCTTACTCACCAAAGACAAAGGGGAGATAACATCTCAAGCTTGAAGGAATAGATAGTGCTGCAAGATAAGATGAACAATGTTGAAAGATATAAACTGAGTGAGGTCAAGAATAACTTGATGCGTACTCTTAGTACGATTGAGGATTAGGATTTGAAGATGAGGAATGTAGAGAGATAGAGGGAGCGAAGTTAAGACTTGCAATGGTTACATCAGTACTCACAGCAGCAAGAGAGTCAGCCCTATCCAAGATAAGGCTAAGATTTTCATATTATGATATCTCTTGAACTTTAAAGCGATTGATGTGATTTAGGCATTAGTACTAACTCAACTCAAAGCCAGCCTAATAAGTATAAGAGGTAGTCTACTGGGAGGAGCGTATAATAATCTGTCACGCAAATCCCATCTGTAAATTCAGCCTAAACTAGCCATGGGATTAGACCTTACCAGCCAACTTAAGAAGACTTTAAATCTCCACCACTTGACCAACCAATTTCTTCCCAATAGCAGCAACAACAGCACAACCATAGAACATTTGAAACAACTTTGAGGGATGAAGAAGATTAGGAGGACTTGAATTCGAGCGTGAGCATAAGTGCTTATGCAACTGGTGTGTCTTTCCTTGAACTCACTAACCCGATGCAATCAAGGTCAGATTTTTAAAGCAGCTCAAACCGCTCTTCTGGAAGATTCTAGCAATCGCAAACTCTGAATAGAGGTGCAGCTGGTACTCACTCCATGAGTTAAGTGTCTCTGTACAAGTTCATGACGAGAGAGAAGCTTGAGGAGTTCAGAGAACTCAGGAGATCTAACGGCTGGTAGTAAAGATAGAATAAGTTCTCTAAAGGGAATGGATACTCGCTAGCAACCTCTCAAAACGGCATCAGCACTTTCTAAAGCGGCAGTTTCAATCATTCTAAGTTTGCCTTGTGAAGAAGTTAATGTTTTTTATTTTATAAATGCTATCTATAATATATTACACCCTTCTCCTTAGTAATAATTTCAGCTTTTAGTTAATAAATCTACTGAATAAAATAATCCTCCAGTAAGAAAGTTCGCTAAGAAAATGATGCAAGCAGTTTATTTCAAGCCTCCCTATGAGGAGAGAAACCCAGAGCTTTTGATAGTAAAGAACAAGCCTCCTCAGTTGAAGGTAGTGCTCTCACAGATGCATGAGCCCTTGCACAAGGTTTTATGCTCTAGACCTTAGACAGCTCACTCTTAGTACTCGGGAGCCAGTGGCTACACTCCAAGTCAGACTTCGAAAAAGGGCTTTTCGATGTACAGCTCAGCGGAGAAGACTCGCAAGATTAGGATGCTAAACGAGCAGAGTCGCAAGTCTAGAGTCATTAATGAGAAAATCAGGCAAGTCAATAACCAGAGAGGCAACTCTGCAACTCAGACCTCCAGGTTCTATAAGACTACTTCTGAATAAAATAATGTCAAGGTCTTGATAAAGCAGTATTGATTGAATTTGTGGATAGAGAGAAATATCAACTAGCGAGAGGTGGAGGAGCAGAGGTAGTGAGCTACTTTGAGAAAGAGAAGACAGCCGAGATAGACAGAGTTTTGGATTTGCAAGTCCAGAGGGGCGTGATCTTTGATGACCAGAAGCATCAAGTTAAGATAAGAGGTGGTACCACTCAGTGGAGGAGAGACCTCAGAGATTACAAGGATTAGAGAATGGTGCTCGTGTCCACAAGTCAGGATAGGAAGAACAGACAGGTAGAAGAGTTTAGGAAATCCATGTAGGGTCAGTTCAGACCTGAACTTAGAGAGCAGCAAGTGCAGACTATCAAGTCAGTCTTTAAGCCAGAGTATAAGGATGAACAGCTCTCTGCTATCTTCCAAAACGAGAGTGCAATACAGAGAAAGCGATGATAGAAAATGAGAGTGAGTCGAATTTGCAATCTTGATTTCCATAACTGATGATGTTGATAATGAAAAGTTGTTGGAAAACTTTAATTTTAGATTAGCAAAGTTTAATATTATCAAACTTAGGGAAGGCTATTGAAAATTATAAGGTCTTCATATGTTTATAGAATAATTCAATATCTCTTTTAAGTGATCATGTTCTCATCCACAGGGAAGCGAGAGGCCTTGGCTGAGCCGTGGACCGAGCCATGAACAGAGCCGAAGTCATCCTCCACAACCTTCCACTTTTGATTTTGAGCAGCCTTGCCTTCAGCTGGCATGCCCTTGGGAGTGGCATGTTGAGCTGGAGGTTAGTGGCTTTGGAAATGCTTAGCAGGCTGCTGAGAGTGTTTGGAGGCAGGTGTGTGAAGATGCCTGTTGCCTTCATTGGAGTGAGAGGTGAAGGCTCTCTTCTGCATTTCATTCTAATGCTGCTCCTATCGGCTAGACATGAGTTAGATGCCACCCAACTGCTGTCTTCCCTTCTCAACTGAGTTCTCCAGGCTATCTGCTACGCTACCTCCATCAAGTCGGGGTTGCCCGCTTCTCCTGTCTAGGGCATGGCTGAGAGGGCCCTAACTGAAGGCCTCCCTCTCTACCACCTAGTACATGCGGTTGATCCTGTCGTTGTCGTCCTAGAGTCCATTCACCTATTTCCTCAGCAGCTGGCTCTCTCTATCCTGCTGATCTTGCTGTAGTTTGAGCAGCTCTACCTCGTCAATGAGCTTGGCGTTCTCGTCCTTGTACTTCTCCACATAGCGCTCCTAGTACTCCAAGTCTCGCTTGAGAGTGG
>JAJKFJ010019679.1:0-29541 GCA_027382625.1 Tetmemena sp. SeJ-2015 | reverse complement strand
AAAGAAGGATATCTCTCTGCACTTTAACCATGAGGTTGTAGCTGGAGTATTGGAAAGACATAACTAGGATATAGTAAGTGCAGGTGAGGTTTCCAAAAGTGCTAGGGAAGATTACTTCATCCTCTATTACGCTTGTCTTCACTGAACTCTTCTCATAGTCAATTTTTGTTGGGAAGGGATGAATTCTGGACACATAGATGTCTGCATCTCCGTGGAGAGAAGTCAGCTTAAAGCTAACACTTTTAATCTTTCTGTTATCTGGCATTAGAGTGAAAGAGTATCAGTCGAATAAAAAGAATTTCAATATTTTTAATTCTAAAATTTTATCTTATTTTACAAGATATCCCTTTTTATCAGATTTAAATGATAGTAGCGATGCTATCCCATCATCACAAAGTCACTAAGTGGCTGGTTTAATAAATTAAGAAGTTTTCCTGAAGAAGCTCATAGTTGAGTTGGTTGTGGTTTACACTAAGAGTATAAGTAGAAATCACAGACTGATCAGATTGGCCAACCACTGCTATTACATAGTAACACTGTCCGTTGTATTCATCTTGGCACTATCGCTCATCATGGTTGATATTCAAATTAAATCCCACCCCTCTCTCTGATTTTTTCACCAAGCCAAGAAATAATTTAAAAGTTAAATTAAGCTTTAAGATAAAGATGCGAACTTCTAAGTAGAATAATAGCAACTCAACCCTTAGAGAAGCTGAAACTCTCCAAATTAACAACGCCTCCTCTTCCAATAGTATGATGTTTCCCGACATCAAAGCAAAAGCAGAAAGCTAAATGAACCAGAAGAATTAGCTAGACACTCAAAGGCTACCAAAGAACCTTAATCTGTAGTAGTAGTAATTGCCAGTACTGAAAATATCCTCTTCCTCTTACTTGCACGAGAAGGCAGATCTCTAAACTTATTCTCCTCACAGGAATAGTAAACTCAAATAATGGGATGCTTCAACCCCGGTCCCAGCTCATGAAAGAGCTCAATCCATGGCCAACATAAACTTCGATTTGAGTCCAAACCCAGAACTTAAAATAGATCAGGGCTTTTTAAGACTGAGGGATTAGCCGCCTAATCAGAAAGAGCATAAGGCCAAAAAGAGTCTATTCAGCAAGAATAAGGACTTATAAAACTTCATCATCGGAGGGAATCCAGAGACTTCAGCTCTGAACACGAAGATGCTAAATGAGTCCTCTACAAAAAATACCGTGATGAATAATCTAGCGAATCAGTCTACTACTTTACAGACTGGAGAAGCCTCCTCCATTTCAACTAATCAACTGACAGTAAATAACTCATCCTAGTTTCTACAAGATTTTAATTCCCGCAAGGGCTGGGTGCTCAAAATTCAAAGAGCTGACCACACTCTTCTGGTCCCTCAGTCCTCACTATAGAAACCATAGTATACTATGTACAAGCAGCTAAATATGGCGCTCAAAAACCAGAACTCTATATAATATTTAGATTAAGTATGATTAAACAAAGTAAGCAGGCCGTTATATGTATCTTAGTCAGTCAAGGATTTACAACAAGCACTTTCAAGAAGAGAGTAATCTACAAATTAAAGTCCTCCTCCTTCTCTTGAACTCTTTTTGAAAAGTCCTTTCTCTGAAATCTAGGATGAAAACCAGCAAAAGTTTTTATTCAACAATAATAAATTGAAAAAGTAAACTCCACAGCTATCTCAAAATAACTTTTTGATTTAATACATTGTGGATACTTACACCTTACAGTTATTTATGTGAGAAAAAAAAAACATATTTTTCTCTTCTTAATAAAGTAAATTTAAAGATTGATTTAAAAATAGTCAAATTTTTTCATATATTTTTTCTATATTATATTTATGTTGCATTAAAATTACTTATCTTCTTTGACATAGTAAAATATGTAGAGGAGTCTGAGCCATCAAAACTTAGCCAAGGGAAGTGTAAGCCAAAAAGTCTAAGGAGATAACGTGCAAGGATAGCAGGATAAGATACTTGTGTAAAATGAAGAAAAAGGCTTCATGAGGTTACAACCAGTGGCAGAAGATATCGCAAAATTCAATGGATCAATCATTCAGAATAAATCTAGAGATCAAAACAAATATCATAGAATGTGCTATTTAAACTCCCTTGATAATTCTATGATGCAGATAGAGCAACAACTCTCAAGATAGGAGGTGGATAAGACTCAGGCGCCCACAGTCAAGGATCTCGTTTTAATCTCTTAGTAAATCGACAGCTCAAACCTTTTAAGACTGAAGAGGGATATGATAGCTCAAGCTGTTAAGGAATATACAGGCAAGCCTTCAAGAACTTCGATTGTAAACTCTCCCAAAGGACAAAACTAGCACAATAACTAGAAGGTAAGACAATCAGCTTTCCTCAAATCTTTTAATGATTTAATTTTAATGTAATCTTTATCAACAAAGGAAGACTCTAAAATTAAGGGTATCAATTCTCTGAGACATAATGTTTCAGAAATAGGCTCATAGAAATCTCCAGAGCAGAATCTTAGCGAGATAAAGATGAGTCTTAAACATGTTATCAATATGAATTCAAGGATGAACTAACTTTTTATTTAAAACATAGAGTTTATTGTTCACTCTAGTCGATGCGGGATTAAGTATAGGGGAGCTCCCAATCCCGCTTCAATAGCATAGATAGGCAAACTGATAGTTAAAAAGAGAGAGGATTATCAAGAGAGCCCAAATTAGACTTTTCTTCAGAGAAGCAATCTCAAAGATAAAAATATTAGATGGAAGGATACCACAAGATCAATGAGTTTTTATCAAGAGGAAATACTTAATCTAATATATTTTGAGTATTTGGAGCATCTGCAGTCACAGCAGAACAGCTCATAGGAAACAAGTCTGAAAGTGATAGAGATTATTAAAGCCTTCATGAAAGTTCTATCATCTTAAAATATCTTACATTTTTAAAGATATGGTAGCAAGCTACACTGAGGATTAAATTAAGCATGACAAGAATATGTTGGAAAAGTAACTAGATGAGAACTTAAAAATTATGAAGGAACTTATTAGTCAACCCTAGAAGCTCAAGAAGCATGCACTAGAGTTGTTTCTCAAACAGCTGTGGGCCAAAACTACTAATCTCAAAAGTTAATAGGACTAGAAAGCAACTTAAATGCAAAAAGGAGAAAGCTCCATGACTTAAAATATTCTACTCTCTCCTCAAATGATATCAAAGGGTCTAGAGAGCATGAATTTGAATTTTTATTTTTATAAGTCTTACTCATCAGAAGTCTCAAATGGGTAGAAATTTATCTCCCTTAAACTATTTCTAATAAAATATACTTAATGTCATTCTTGATGATCTTAAGTTTAGGTCAGCTCCAAAAGCAGCAGTCTTAGAAAATGAGAGAAATCCTACTCTCTCCTTCAAAGCAGTAAATTAAAAGTCCTTAGTTGAATGATTTGACTCGCTCTAAGTCAAAAGTGGATGTCATCGCAGGGACTGAAGACACAAAAAGCTTTGTCGAGAGCTTCAATGACTAGTATGTGACTCAAGGTAGTTAGAACAAGAAATCGCCAACGAAGAAGGACATTCTTTCTTAGTTTGTGGAACAAACCTTATAGGATTTGCAAGTATCTACTAATCTATAGTCTCTATTTTCTTCTGATCTTATTTTAATCAGAACAATCAGAACATTCAAGAGGAGCTGCAGAAAGACCACCACTTTTATAAGGAGTCAAAAGAATTCTTTGAAATCGTGAAGATGAATGATATAATCAAAGCCACGATCTTTCTCATTTATTTTTAAGCCTTAAAGCTTTTGAAGCAGAGCAGAAAGTATGTGAATGACTAAGACGATCTGTAGCGCACTCCTTTAATTTGGGCTTCTCAAAGGGGCTATGAGAAGATGGTTATGATCCTTATTGACTATGGTGCAGACTATACTCCAAGGGATTCTTTTGGCAGGAGGGCAATCGAATCAGCTGAGAGCAAAGGCCACGAGCAAGTTTTCAATGTAAGCTCCTCTTGTCATTAATTTACTTTATGCTTTTAGTTTTTGAAGAACGTGGAGTAGGGTCGATATGGAAGGAACACTGAAAAATACCAGAATGCTTTGTTCATTAAAAGTCTTTTGCCCTTCAGCAGGATGGACGAGTTTAATAAGTTTTTAGGGAAACCCTCCAAAATAAATTCCTAACTAGACTTTCTGTTTCAATGAATCAGAGATAGTATAATCTAAACTTTAATTTCCTAAAAAGATATTTTATAATTCACCTTACTAAGTTGGTGGATTGAATTATTTTATCAGAATATGTATTTTTAATAGAGAGATTATAAAATAAATTGAAAGATAGAATATATATTAAAAGCTATGGAGATAAAAAGCATCTTTTCACCAAAAGAAGAAGCGAAAACGCAGATTTCAGATTAGAAAATTCAAGGCGAATAACTCTCAGAGTTAGACAATAACCTTATATGTATACTTTCACTTATTTGTTTATAACACACTGATGCTCTCTCATGCCTCACCAATACCCTTTCCGAATCAAGTTCACTCTAACAGCGTCACTCCACTAAATGAAACTGGGCAGCTAATAACAGCAGGCCATTCGTTGAATCAAGCCAATTAACCCACTCATTTCAATAATAAGCTATTCCATTCTTCTCAAACCTAACTTCGACTTGGAAACTACAAGCACACCAAAACTTTAAAGAAAGGAGAATCAATTGACCCTAATCCAATGAGAAAGGGTGAAGACTAGAGAATCAGCACTCTCTTTGGCAAGAAGATTCCAACAGTCGGAGATCGAAACTGAAATAAAGGGGAACTTGGGCCAGATGGCAACCACAGACACCAAAATTTACTTACTCTAATGTTATTGCTGTTTAAATTATTAGAGTGCTCATGCTACTCAAAGCGAATAGAGAAAGGAATCACTTGCTGAGGACCTAGAGATGAAAGTCAGAGGAGTGGGTGTCACGCAGTTATAGGAGGCACTTGCAGCTAAAGCATGATTAAGAATATTTTTTATCTTAATTTATTTCTTAAAGCAGAAAGATAAACTACACTTAAAGAGCCTAGGAAGGATTCTAGAACTTTGACGCACGAAATAGATTCAGTGGCAGAGAGACTTAAGGAAATTAAAAATTAATTAATTTGTGAAAATAGTTTAGGATTACATGAATTTCTAAACCGAAGATTTTCAAAAGCCAAGTTTGTCTTAGTTTCGAGACAGGGAAGAATAAGTTATAATGGAGGGAGCTTATCAAGGCTCACTTTAGGCTTTTGATATTAACAATAGCAACTCAGCTAGTAAATCTTACTTATAATTATAATTAAGATAATATAATTGGCTATTCTCTTCTAAAGTATATAAGTTAAATATATTTTAAGGTTTAAGATGATAGTCTAAGAAATAAACTAAGACAGCATTGAATTTTCATCTTCTAAAATAGACAAAGAAAAGATTGGCCAAAGCTAAATTAAGAATCAAAAGTATTCTCCTAAAAAGCATATGGCAAGTACCTTTGTTAAAAATTAATCCCCTTAAAAATCTCAAAACAGTCATGTTTACTTTTTATATTATTTATTCATACATGTGAAGTCTCTCATTTCAGCTGGCTAAAACTCTTCAATGTCAAAGTTCAACCAAATTTACAAAATTGATCAAAATTTTCTTCGTTAAGAGATTTTAAGTTAAATTTCTCTCATTTTAAAGTGAGAATAGCTAGAGCATGTTTAAGTCAGAGCTTTTGATAATTGATGGCCAAACCTTTATCCAACCTTATTAGCCAAGTACATTTAAAATATTTTTTCTTTAAGAAGTACAAACTTAGTAATTTCAACCGAAACACCAGGTCCTGAGACGCAGAAGCCCTCAAACTCAGAGGTAACTCATAAGTCTCAGCAAGCTCAGGTTTCACTGAAGACCATTGTGCCCTTTTCAAAAGAGGAGAGATAAATCTCGATCCATCATAGCAAGACTCATAGTAATTCAAGTATCGCCTCCTCTGATTCCAAGTTCGCTCATTTACATTAGATAGTGAGGTCGATCCCACAACACATTCACGGCTAAGTAGGTCCACCTTATTCTCAATAGGCTTTCAATTCTCTAAATAGAAATGCCAACATGCATTAGCAATATCCCTCCAACTAATCTCTAAATCCAAACTTATATTCAGTGATTCAGTCTCCAAATATGCAACCTAAGTATGCTTCAGCTCATGTTTCTGTTCCTTATTAAATGCACATCAATCTTATTTAATTTTTTATGAACCATTAAGTTTAAAATCCTACTTCAACAAGTAATATGGAATCACAGAATAGACAGATACCTTAGAGGTCAAACTCAAAGGCCGTCTCCATTAGACTCAAACACAACAGCGACGATACCTCCTAATAGAGAGGCAGTCTGGCGAGTAACAAGATTATAGATCCTTAAATTGCTATGCTAGCTGACTCATTTAAAAACTCATCCTCCTCCAGTCAAATATATCCTTTACTTATGTTTTAAGTCTCCAATACTAGAACTAGAATCTAATTTATCAGCAAATTCCCTTCCAGACTTTGTCTCTAGATTAAAAACTATTTATAATAAATTTTAATTTTCTTATAATTACAATTTGTTAATTTATTTTACTTTAAATGTAAATTATTTATTTAAGAATGAATTATTTTAAGAAATGTAAAAGATTTTTTTAAAAAAATAAAGTATAATTTAGATTGATTAAATATTATTATATTATTTATTAAGATAACAACCTCAACGCTCAGATATTAGCAAATGGGAGACAGCATTAGCAATTATCTTTTATTATTATTGTATTTAAGCATCAGCTCTAATTAAACAATCAGTAGCAAGTTGCCTATCCTAAAATAGGAAAGCATCAAAAGATAGTATCAATGAATGAAAACTTAGTCATGAGGAACTATCACTCCTCTTCTCTCTTTCAAAATAATCCAGTTTCTTCTTATGCAAATCCAATTTTAATAAAAATTTTAATAACAATTGTAACTATAATTAAACCCTGCTATGCTTGAGGCATATCAGAACCAGAAGGAAACGATTAACGTCTTATTTCAGGACCAGCAAAGTTCTTTGCAGAATCTTCACATTTAAGATGAATTCGAAGCTCAAAGTTCACAAAACCCTAAAGTACAGTTCAAGTTCTACCCCTACTAGAGCTAAGATTCATTTGCTAAACTTAACATCAGAAAATTAATTTACATAAAAGAAATTAATGATTCAAAGTATTTTATAAATACTGTTTACTTTCTAGTTCAAGAAGATCAACAATAACACTTTCCAACCTCATTTACAAGATAAGGACCAAAGAAAACAACAGTAAGCATAGAGGATACAAAACTTCATGGTCGAGAAGTATGCAGAGAAAGTCCATGCTAATCTTCAGACCATCAAAAAAGAATAGAAGAAGACAATTATTTAAAGAAGTATGTAGTTTTATTTAAATCTAGTTTTTGGATTATATACAAGAGAGTTGGAGATCAAAAGAGCGGCTGGATTTTTTTCACCGAGCAAGTATGCGGACCCTAATAGGAGTAAGAAGCTTTTAGGGAAGAAAGATGCACCACATAGGCCTTTGGTGGGGACAATTGCTTCCAGTACTGAATAGAGTGGAGTAAAAAGGAAAATGAGTACAGCCATGGGAGATGAAGGTGTCTCTGACCTCGTTGAAGAGTTAAATAAAAGAAAACAGTAGTCGTAAAATAATGGAGCTTAGCAAATCTCATCTCCTTAGCTAGATGAAATAGAGGATGCAGTGGCTGAGGATAGTGTTATCGATCAGAAAGCATCAAAATTTAAGAAACCACAAAAAACAGTGAGAAGCAAGACTCAAGCTTAGAAAACTTTAGGCATTAATAGAGCATAGTTAAAACATAAATAAAATTGCTTCAAATTTTTAACAATAGTCCTAGCAATACTTAGAGATTCTTACTTTTAATTTTTTAAGACTAGACAACAACTAGTTCCTTATGAATGATGATTTATTTATTTATTTATTTACTTATCCTTACGAGAAAGATGTGGACCTGCTCTCATTAGGTAAAAGCCCTTCCCTTCTCTCCTCTTAGAATGGACTTACTTCAACTCAATCAAACAGACTCTTCTCTGCAAGTTCTAGCAACACTAACCTGAAACTCTATTCCCAAGCGAGTAACCAATAAGCAGTCACATTTTTAAACCTCCGCCAGAATAAAGAGAAGAAGCAGCAGCAGTGGTCTCTGGTAGACTTTATGTACCAAGGAGTGGCCACGAGCCCCATGAACAAAGATGAGCGCATCAAGACTATTTCCTAAATGAGCAGGGCTTAAATCTAGAGTGCGAACACCAACCTTCGCTTCAACAAGAACTCAAAGGTTTAGATAAAGTATCTCTCTTCTAATCAGGCTGAGAATGAAATGAAAAAGGAAGGTTTGAAAGTTAAAGAAGCCACTGAAGGCTTTAAAGTTAATCTGGAAACCAAAGTGAAATCAATGAAATAGGTGTTTTTATTTTGTGGTTGATTTTGTTAATCAGCATAGAATAAGGATAGAGTGGATCTGAGGGAGATATCAAAAGCATTAGGTGAATACCTAGAGTTTTCATAAGGAATCCAGAGACCTTAGACTACTTAAGTAGAAAACAGGTAGGAGTAAGATTCTGATGGCCATAGAAACTTAAAGCAAGGAGAAGTCATGAATACTGACAGCAGTTAGCGAAGGGTGTAGACAGCCACGATTACCAAGCTGCAAGGATTTAAAAAATAATATAAGACTTTTATAACTTAGCGAATTATTAAAGACTCCTTTTATTAGATAAAAGCGATATTACTACTTCTCTTTTATTATAAATCTAAAACCATGTTTTTTATTTACACCTTTTTTTTAAAGAATTTATTATACATTGCAAACATATTTTTTCTATTTAATTAATCCTCAAGATTAAGAAAAGAAAATAATTTATTCTTAATTTTTTCCTATTTTAACACAAATTTAAAATTGGATTGTTAAGGAATGAATAGTCCAAATTCTTTAACAATAATTTCGCAATCAAAGATTAAGAAAGCGAGAATCTCAAAATAGAATATCTAAAGCTCCAGTAGTAAGCTTAGGAAATGAGTTTTAAGTAAGCCATATCAAAGATAGAGAATCATAAAGACATGGTTTCAACTAAATCAAATAAGAAGGCTAAGAAACTTATAGACTTAATTACAAAATATTGATTTCATTTACTCTTAAATAATTTAAACTGAGGATTATAAGTCTTGCTTAATATTAATGGTTGATAGTGATGTAGAGATCTTTTCCTACTTGAGATGACTTGCTAAAGACACTGTCCTTTGTGGTCACATCGCTAGATTTTATACCTGTCACACATTTCTTGTGATCCTTTTTATCTAGACAAAAAGCGGCTCCTAAGTAAGGGCTCTCACCGCTCACAAGTGTAAGCTTGAATTTCAGTTCAATATCTTCGCCCTTATATTCAAGGGGAGGGACTTTGTATTAATTTATCTCCAACTATCAATAATTGACATTTGTAGACATAGAGATTCAAGTCAGTTCCTTGCACTTCACCCATCTCATCATAGCCATCTTCTAGGTAAGTGTATAGCTGATTCTTAGAAGGCTCGCTTACTATCATTGAGAAAGTTGAGGTCATGTGAGGTACCGCACATATGTAGTACACTCCCTTTGGCTAGGTCACATTTTTCCTATCAGCTGCTGTAATTTTCAAAACTGAGCTAGAAGCTCCAATATGCCTGAAAGCGGCAGAATCATAAGACTCTGCTGGCTTCTTAGGGTTGATAGTGAAGCTGATCAGACCTGAATATTGCTAGACTTTAATCAATAGATCCGTATCAGTATTCTGCACATAGTACTTATAGCAAGTCCTATCTCCAAAGAAAGCCACATCATCAATTTTTTAGTCAGCCTGCAACTGATGTACACCCACATTCGATTTTGCCATGATAGAGTATTTGCCTGCATCTACTACATCGACTAGAACAGTGATCCAGCAGTCTGTGCACCACTCATTTGCGCTTGTGGACTCTGACATTCTCAGCACTTGACCTTTCCTCCAGCCTGGTACTCCCTTGAAAGATTTAGAGGAGGGAATCTAATCTTGAACAGCAGTGGCTGTGAGTATGATGTTATCCATCTAAGAGAGGATAGGTGTTGCAGTTATAGTCACAGAAGTCACTTTACTCTCCTCATCCTTTGATGAGGATGCTGCAGGTATGTAAAATTTGAACAAGCGAGTTCCACTGGTGCCGAAGTCTGCTTATAAGAGTATGGAATCTTCTAAAGTGAGTGGAACTGAGAGAGATGGTGTGAGCTTGAACTTGCATTCATCCAAGCACTTCACTCCGACATAGACGTATTGGTTAACTGAGAGTTAGGAGTGGTGGATCGAACATATGTCCCTTCCAACAGTCTCACAAGCATACTCGCTATTAGCCTTGCTGTTTGGCTGAGTATTTTTCTAAAAGTTCAAGAGTTAGAGCAATCACAACATAGGTAGACATTTTTATCTTTTAATATTTTGTAATATCTTTCCTTATCTTAATGCTCTTAACTTAAAAATCTCAACTTACTCTGGAGAGATAGATATCTGGATCGCCGCTAAATTCATTAGACTGCACTTTAACTAGAAGGTCTTCTTCGCCTGTAAAATCAGACCTTTACAATTTGAGCTGGAAGTACATGACCTCATTAGCTGACAGCTAATACAAACTCGTCTCTTGTCCAACTGCTAAGTCAATATTATCTTGCCCAGCTGCTTTCACTTAACTTAGAAAGCAAGTATTTAATAAGGATAATAATATTTTTAAACTTAGAGAGCTTAAACATGCTAATAGCAAGGTAGCTTTCCCAAGAGAGTTCAAGACTCTATTCATTCTTTATCTATAAGAGTTTTAATAGAATGTGTTTTTACTGTTTGAAAGAAAAATGAGGAGACTATGGGCGGTCTTTTAATTTTCCCATTCAGATTTAAATATTATACAATTTAGCTCAGCTTGTATCTAATCATATCATTCCCATTTAAAGACACTCCTATTTTTATCTGATGTTGCTCGATAAAAACCCGATTTTATAGAGAGTGGTGTAATTATTCTATAGAAATATTTATCACTAAGTAATGGAGAAATAGCAGGAGTTTGTTTTGACATTTTATGTCCAGATCAAACAGACCTTCGAGGTAATTACTCTTTTCCTTTCTCCTAAGTATGAGGTCTAACTAATTTTAAAGTAACTTGACAAAGCACCTTACAGAGTGCTTGAATTCTTGGAGAATAAAACTATGGCAGAGACCTTCGAGGCTATGAATTACATCTTCCACGATATCATAGACAATAATAACATGCTCGCTCATTTCAAGCGTCTCAAAGTTTTGAACTTCGCACTTGCTGTGCTTAAGAAACTTTGTCGCATGCAAAAGCTTATTTAGGTAAGTAACAATAACTTATAATCAATTCGTTCGTTTAGGAGGAGCTGAGAAAGCAGGGAATTATGCCTCTGCTAGTGAGGGTGTGCGAGCTAATGATAAAAGAGGCAAGAGCAAAGAAAGATGTCAAGAATTAAAATCAAGAAGAGATCAATTAGTTTATCAGGGAGATTTAGCAAATTTTACTTTTTATACTTTATTCTTTGATTACAGCTCTGTTGGTAAACTTTGTGACGGCGAACAAGAAGAATCAAGTATGACTCTATTTTCAAACTTCAACTTAGTTTAGAAATACATCTTCGAGCGAGTAGTAAATTCCACAGAACTTATGACTATCCTGCTTTCGCATTTGGGACTTACCAACAATCTGCTCATCTTCATCTACAACTCTCTCTGTAATCAAAAGAAGCTGAGGAATAAGTTCATCTACAAGAAAAGTGTAAGTCAAAAAGATTTAAAGTCGAGTAACTATTTATTCAGGGAGTGAAGATACTCAAGGCAGTCTTCAAGGCTATCAACAAAGTTTATGATCAAGAGGAAGACATCTTGGCAGAGTAGGAGCTGAGAGAGATACAAGAACTTAAAAATATAAATGTATTGTAATTTTATAAGAAAAATCAGGCATTCCCAAGACACCCACACAGAGGTCACTTTAGCCAAAAAATGACAAGGATGAGGAAGATGACACAAAAAGTGTCTAAACTTTAAAATCTTCTTGATTCTAAATGTTTTATTCAAAATTTATCTTTACTCTGACGTGAAGAGTGACATTTACAACGACAACTAGCAAAAGCTGCTCATTCAGATAAATGAGTGGTTCACTCTTATCTTCATGATGCTAGCTCACAATAGAAATGCTAAAGACCTGGCAAAGGGAGATTCGGAAGATGAAGAGGACGATGACGATGAAGACGAAGATTCCTCTTAATTAATTTTAGTGAAGAGATTAACTCAGCAAGTGAGCCAAGCTAGTCTGAGTTCAAGCTCAAGGATCCAGAGTCCACAATTTAGCAACAGTCAATTAGCCAGGTTGAGGAGCAAAAGGTGAGTATCAATACTGCGACGCCTTAGAACATTAATCTGGATATTTCAACTCCAGCTAATGCAAACTAAGGAGCAGCAACTGGTCCACACAACCAACAATAATAAGATGGACAGGCTTTAAACAAGGACTTGCCAAATTAGCAAACACATACCAACTTCACTGGGTCAAATCCTGGTTTCCATATCTCTTAAGCTTCTGACTCTACAACCAAGAGAGACCCTAGATATCACTAGGAGAAGACGCTTTTCCCCAAGATATTCAACAATTTCCTCTCAAAGAAAGAGTTCGACAACTCTATGAAGGAGCCAGTGGAGGTCCCTAACTCTTGCTCCAAGAATGTTCGCTTCTTCACTTATGACTGCTCTGAATATGATGGAGGCGGTCTCTATGACGATTAGGGTGATTAGAATTTCCCAGAGATGATTTTCTGCTCTGGTAAACTTCAAACCCGTATCCTTCTCTTCTACTCAGACATCCTGCAGGAGATGGTGGACTCTGATAATGAAAAGTTCGAAGACCTGTATAAGTTCCTCAAAAAAGAGGCTGTGCTCTTTATGGCTGATCTGTTCAAGAAGTATATAGGCTTCTACAGGAATGGCTATCTTATAGATGACTTTGTTCGCTTTGTTTACGACAAGAAATTAATAAATCAACATACTTATCTTTGATGAAGAAATTGATAAATGCTCAGTTGGAGATCAGAAGAAACTATCTGTTCCCTTAGACTGGAATTTCTCAGAAGCAGTAACTTCAGGATGAGAAGAACGTGAGACAAGTAGACATTTGTGATAAACTTAGAGCCTACCACATGCAATTGATGGATTCCTTACTGGCTCTTGTGGAGATATTTGCTAACGTGTGCGCTTTCGGAGATAGAGCAGAGGAGTTTAGAAGATTACTAAGTGAAGTAGGAGTGCTTGAGAGTGCGATGTTGCTCATGAAGTATCTCAAAGAAACGACAGACATACTGATAGAGCACAAGATTTATGAACCAGAAGAGAAATTTGCTACATTCACAGCCAAAGCCCGTATGAAGCATCCCTTCGGTGGATTTATCAGCAAACTTGCAAAGTACTAGAGTTAATTACATTTTTAATTACAAAGCTAATTGCTAATCTTACCTTTCAAACTCAAATAGCTGAACCTATCTTTAGAAATTTGATTAATCTCATTTATGTTTTAATTTAAAGTAGAAAGAACAAGGAATACCTTGGCCTCATTTTGCAATACACCAAGAACGACGAAGATAACCCAACTCTGAGAGAGTGGTCACTTCTGATTATTAGGAATCTTTGCTAAGCCAGTGATAAAATTAGGTCTGACCTGGAGAAACTAAACTTCATCGATATGGACACAGAGGGTAAGAAGACACTCGAGAAACTGGGGTTGAAGGAAATGTATGACAAGGAAATGAAGAAATTGCAGAAGAGCAAGGGAGGATAGCCTAATACTGCAATATTCAATAAAATTTGAGCAAGTCTGTTCCTATTTGTCTTATTTCATTTCTTAATTAAACAAGTTGTGGCTTAATTATTCATTTAGTTATTTTAAGTCTGATTCTAGGAGAGGAATCTTTGTGAGCTATGCAAGAGCCAATTATACTTCATAAAAACATTGAATAGAAGGTAGTTTATTGTTTTCTAAAATATTTATAACCCATAATTAATTTGTATTATTTTTATATTCTTTTTATCTATAATTTAACAATAATTACTAGAACTTCTTTTCTGCTACATTCTTGAGTCCATACTTCTGCATAAAGTTTTCATAGACCCACTCAGACAGAGGTACTCTGTTATTGTTTGCTGGATTGAAATTCCAAAATATTTTAACTTTAAAATAATTTATTTGAAAGAAGAGTTGGTATTGTTGGCTCCTACTATATTCCTATCCAGAGATAGCTGATTTTATGCGGCATTGAAATTCTAGCTGCTCACATTTAAAGCTTGAGCGTTATTCTAGCCTACACCTGCGCTCAGCTAATTCTAATTCACAATACTTATCGCTTAAAATGAAATATATATATGGTTGGTGCTTAGTTATTCTGTTGCTATGCTTGATTAGCACTCGATATCGCAGCCAGGTCAAAAGGCCCGTGCTCCTGATATATCTGATAAATAGTTCTAAGTAGCATCTTCTTTGGCATGATATCGCTAATCTTCTTCTTCTAAAGCAGTTTCTTTAGAATAACAATCATATCAAAAATACTGATTCATTAGAATTAGGGAAGAAGGATGGGCTCCCTTGGTCTTTGTAGGCTTTCTCCTCTTTCCAATGTTGAACATCTTAAATCTGGTGGTTGCTTTCTTTCTCAAATTACTGCAAATATTATACAAAGACTAACTTACTCAGAAGTCTGTCTTGCATCGCTTGATATATTTACCCCCATAGATGTCGCATTTTTACCAGGCTGCTGTCTGCCTCTTACTTATGGTAATCCTTTGGCGGGTGCTCCCTCTCCTTGAATCACTGACCTTTTGTCTACAAACAGAATTAATCAATCCAATGATTCTTACTGAAGTTAGTGGCTGTTTAGTTATACGAACTAATGGCCTCCTCTGTGAATTGATCTTCAATCGCACTCATGTTTAAGATTTAAATTTAATTTAAAACTACTTATTATTTAAAGTTGTCTGGGGGAACTGTAGTCCCATACTAATTGTTGCTGGCAGCCTGGCCTTATGTGAAATCCTCATCATTAAGTTGCTGCATAGACTTCTTCTTAACGAATGTGATCTTCTCCGACAGACCGAGCAGCTTGTTTTTAAGATCCTCAATTGACATCTTGCCCATGCTCTCTCTACCCTCAAGCAACTTCACCAGTTCAGCTATCAAATTCTCATACTCCTCAAAGTAAAAAGTGATGATAGAAATAGTGATGTCTCTGATTAAAAGTACTTGATGATCTCATTTAGCATGTCCCTGATTTGATAGTTTTCCATTTCCAGTTGATCTATGAATTGCTCTGCCTGCTTCAAGTCCTTCTCATTCTTGACATTCAGACGCATGCTAAACCTCACCTGCCTATCCTTCTTCAGAATTTCCTTGTTCATCTCTTTTACTTCCACTTGCGTGTTTTTAAGATCAGAGACCAACTTGTTTGCAAAGCCTTCGTCCTCTTGCTTAATTTTATCTATCTGCTCGCTGTTCATGATATCCTTGAGTCTTGCTCTTATGCGCTCTGCAAATAGCTGCATCAAAGAGTTCTTTCCTTTCTGTTATTGGCCCTTCCCTCCCATCAGTAAATCCATTAGTGGACCACCTTTATTATCCTCTTCTTAATATTTAAGAGAGTAAGTAAGTAATTATAACACAAGATAATTCTTAGTTTTCGTCATTAAAGGCTCTGATGGATCTATTAGTGCCTACTCCAGCGTTCCTTTTGTTTGGCTTGAGTTTCCTTTGCTGTTTATCGAAGAATTGCTAGTCAGTCTTCAAGTTTAGGTTCTTCAAAGGAGAATTAAAATGAGTTTTCAATAAATAAATAAAGTTATAAGAAACAGAGATAATTTCATGCACCTTAGAAGTTCCATACTAATTAGCGCCTTCAAGTGCTTCATTTTCATCTAAGTCCTCAAGAGTAAAGTCACCCTAAATCGAGGCGTTTCTCCTTTACTTTAATTAGTTTATGTCTAGAGTCACAAAACCTTCTCTACCCTCTCCCTCTTAAATTAGCATCCCTAGCTCCTTAAGGGTTTCATCATTATCTATAGAAGATATCACTAAAATATGAAAATATATTTTAGAAGACTCTTGCTTCTTCATCCTTATACCGTCTGCATCTTCATCGCTGGTAAAGAGCTCTTACTCTGAGTCGTCTTCCTAGATACCTTAATCATCTTACTCCATCATGAAAGCTATCGACTATTGTAAGAACCTTAAATAAAATGAAAGATTAAAGAGTAATTTTATAATTAAAATAATCGACCATAGCTGTAGCACCTATTCTCATCTGTTGAGTTTATTGATTCTCACTGTAGAACATTCTTGGATCGATGAAAGTTTCTTTGTCCTTTACTATTCCTAGCTTTTCAGGCTTCACTCCAAGCTTCACATGCTTTCTAATGATCCTCTCTGTTTGAGTCTCGTTCTCTTAGAATTTCCAAGCATTAATCTATAAACCTTATTATCGGAGCTTAAAGAATTAATCTATCTGAGGTATCTCTCGAAGTCAAGCATGTCTGTTCCCTTATCCTCCTCTTTGATTATGTCTCTATCTGGAATCTGATCGATGTCTAGTTGATCCTCTGTGACTTCTCCATCCCCAAAGTCCCCTTTCTTTTCCACTTTCTGCAACTGGCTCTTTACTTTGCTCAAGTACATCTCCTCATCAATTTAATAATTTGATTCTATATGTAAGGCCAGTTAATTTACAGGAGTAGTCTTTTTCTGTCGTTGTCATCAAAATCTGAATTTTCTTCTCCCAGTTTCTCCCCTAGCTCTTGTACTTTTGCAATTCATAAATCTTAAAAGCTTAAACCAAAAACTATAAATTTGCCTTAAGTATCTAGTTCTCTTTTTCTAAAAATTTGTGGGTGCGAGTCGCTCCTTCATAGTCTTTTTAAGCGTTCCAACACTTCTTTTTGAACTTGCTTATTAGAACGTTAGAAGAGTTTAGTCTAGTCAAGCAGTCGTTCAAATCTAACTTCAAGGATTCTTCCTTCAGAGCCATCTCTGCAATTTTGTCTTGATACCCTTTGATCTAAGATTCTTGGATAGTGAATAAAGAAAGATTTGAAGCAAATTAAATTAAGAGGAGTGATGTATTTGTCCAGCTTATTAGTTAACTCCCTTTTCAGATTCCAGCGTTTAGTTTTTGCATCCTCGTTTATGAGTTCAATAAGCCTTGCGTAGCTCTAGAAAACCCTCTATAAAATAAGGCCTCTCTCAACGCACTAAACTGACACTTATCTTGAAAGCTCCTTCACGCAGATGTTCATTAAGATAAAAATTCTTAGTTTAAATTTTATAGATTTATTACTAATTCATTATAACTTGCAGGAGCGAGTACTAATTTTCCTTATAATCTTCCTGATTTAAGCTTTGTTGAGAGGCATCTGCCAATTACGACTATGAATATTTTGATTTTTTCTCTTTCAAGATTTGTTTCTGAACGAGTTAAAGCATTTTTTCAAACCAAACAATAAGGAGGATAGCGTCCTATCGAGAGGAGGGATTCCCATAATTGCCGGAGACATTGCTCTATACGATTTGCGTAATGAGTGTGTTGTTTTAAATGTGCTTGTGAGTTTTGATGTTAATAGGAGAGAGTGAACTTTGTCTTTCTCCCTCAAGCATAAGCTTGCTACTAGATCTCTCCTGTGACTTGTCCAAAATGTTTACTAGACTATTATCAGCTCTACTGTCACTTAAGATATGATCTTTGAGCATCTGCTCGAAGTTCCTAGACATGGTATTCTAATTTGGCTTGCTCTTCTATCTAAGAGTGGTTAAAGTTCTATTGTGAAGCTGGTGCTGCTACTTTTCTAAACTTGAATTTAAAGCACTCTTATTCTATTCATCCTCCTTCTTTTTCAACCTAAGTTAGGTCGATCCAACAACTTATTGCTGTTGTTCATCTTAAAATTAAAAACTTAAAAAATTAAAATATATCTCCATTCCCAATCGTCCTCTAATTTAAGAAAGCGTCTTTGGCATACTTTTAAACTAACTTGTCATCTAGCATCGTTAAACTCCCAGTCATGGAATCCTTATCAGACTATTTCTACAATGACTTAGTTAGGAAATTTCCTTTCATTGCCATTTATTGCGAGGGGTTATTAAAGAAATGCTATTATGAGCTCTCTTATAAAGAAAAGGGAGGGATTACGTTGGACTAAGGGGACTGAAAGTTCTTGTTTTGAGAGTTTATAATCTAATTCGACAGAAATTTACTCTGCCCTGAGTAACTTTGCTTGAATTAAACCTTTACAAAATATCGATATAAATATTTCAGAATAATTTAGATATGATATAAAGAGTTTACTTAAGAGAAACAGCAGGGAGTTCAATTTAATTATCTTAACCAGATTCTACAATGGTTTCAAGTGGTTTGAAATTCTCAGCTATATATCTTTCTAAGACTTTTTCCTCTTTATCCCTCTTCTTTAAAAAAGAGAGGGAATTGGGCTGCTTGTTTTTAGTTTCATAAGTGTCGAGTATGCTTTGTAGCTCCTCAAGGGACTGAGGGAGATTCAAAAGTGACTTGCCCATACCTTTCATTCCCATAGTTGCTTCCAACAGTTCATCTTGAGCTTTATTACCTGTCGTCAGGATTTAAATGAAATAAATTTTAGAGCAGTTGATTGTTGGTTAAAGTGCCTAGTCCTTATTTTTTAACTCTCCAAGATATGAAACGTCCTGCCTAAGGTGACTCTGCAGCAACTCTAGGCTTCTTAAATCTGAACTTCCTTTCTTTGAGTAAAGTTTACTCAATCTAGAACCACAAAAATAAGCTTTGGAATCTTATAATACTCAAGTCAGGATTTTAAGTGTAGCTGGTATTGGCAACGTCATTCATCTGTTTCTAGATTAGTCCTGGTAAATGCTAATGGTAACGCTCGGGCAATGGTGAAAGTTTATTGCTGGGGAGAGACGCCTGCGAAGTTGAAGTGATGATGATGTTCTTGTTGAATTTTCGGAGTTAGCTAAGATTCTTATGATTGATGTGCATGCTGCTCCCTAAGCTTGGAGTAATTGACTGTGGTGCCAGAGGTGGAGCAAGTTCCTGATTGGAGTTATGGCCCCCCGTCCATAAACTTTACTTTGGTCCTTTATTTTTAAAAAAGTGCTCCTCTGCTACCTCTTTTACTCTGGCGCTCATTTGAGGCGTGATTTCCTATTCATCTTTAAATTAAAGTTAGATAAAAGGTAGATCAATACAGATCTTGGGGAATGGGTTTGTCTGATAGTTTAGATTGCAAATTATTGTTTAGAGATTTGACGCTGAAAGACTTATTCATGTTTCCTTTTCCAAGAGTGATCAAGTTCAAAGATTTAGATATTTGTTAACTTGTAAAATATAAGTTGTTTGAATTCTGATCAGTTGTGTGATTTCCCACATTAAGGCTACTTTAGGCGCCTGAGATTCCACCCATTCCCATATTTCTACTACTTAATGGAATACTACCAGTTATGGCTGAGTTCTGAATGCCTATTTGCTTTATACCACTTAACAGTTTATTCCCAAGGTTATTTTAAATGAGAACATATAAGAATTTAAAATTAAAAGGAAGTAAATCAATATTATCATACCTCTTTTCTTCTTTGGCTAGAATTGAGGGAATTTTACCAGGATCTAAGCTTCCTCCAGCTATTCTACCATCCAGGTAATTCTTGGCTATATTTTTAGCAGACTCTGGCATCTCAGGTAAAGCCCGGATGTTGCTCGCCATCTAGTTGAATTTCTCATCACTCATTTTCCTAAATAATAAAAATACTTATGTAAATTTATTCTTTTAGAAATTAAAATTCTAGATTTAAGGTAATTATTTTTTGAATGTTTTAAGAATACCAACTATCTTCAAATGAACTTAAATTATAAGCTTCAATAATTCAGTAAATAGGTTAATTAAATATAAATTTAAATTCTTCCAGGCTCTATTAAAAAAATCTCAACTATTTAATAATTTTCTGCGATAAATTAATTGTATTAAAATATATTGTTATCATAGGAGTGTTAGAGGATATATTTAGCTTGATTTTCTTGTCACTTTAATTATTGAACCTCTACTCCTAGCTGTGATCGCTTTACAGAGA
The DNA here is from genome assembly GCA_027382625.1 of Tetmemena sp. SeJ-2015. Taxonomy (NCBI): domain Eukaryota; phylum Ciliophora; class Spirotrichea; order Sporadotrichida; family Oxytrichidae; genus Tetmemena; species Tetmemena sp. SeJ-2015. The sequence continues at coordinate 9,324 of JAJKFJ010019679.1, read as the reverse complement.
GTAGTCTGATATCTGATTGTTGAGAGTTATTTGCTTGGGACGCATATTTGCGAAGTCCTTGTACAGAGTCTTTTAAGAGCTCATTTTAGGATATTATTTAATTAGCTAGCTTAATATAAGGAAATAATGAAACTAAAGATATACACTTTAAAATGTATTCTTAATTCCTAATCAACTCTTTTCAGGCATGAAAATTTATAATTGAGAAAACTATGTTAAGATATTTGAATTAATTAAATTTTGAAATGGTGGAGCCCTAATCCAATGTTTACAAGCCCAATTTCCCATCCTCATCGCAAAGTTCAAAACGGCCAGCTGCTAATTAGGATAACTTGAAAAATGAGGTAGCGAATTCTAATGCAGATAGATCAAAACCTCCTTCTTTTGCTAAGCCTACAATAAATAGTAAGCCAAAATTGCCTGCAAACTAGACTAAAAGTGTAATCAGTACATATTCTTCGTCCAATACAATGGCAAGTCAAGTGAATGAATAAATGTAAACAGCGTCTTAAACAATCAATAGTAAACCTAAATTTGCATAGAAAAATAAACCTTCCGTTACTAACTAGACTAATTCTATTTCAAATGCTACTAATCATGATATGGAGGAATCCAAGCATTAAGAAAAGCCATCAAAATCTGTTTAAAATAATCCCATAAATAAGTAGAAGTTCATTATTCCTGACTCATTAAAAGGGATATAGATAAATTTGGATAAATACATTGCATTTTATAATAAGATTCTTTACATGTTTGCTTTGATGTTTAAATTTTTTTATTAAATCTTCATCTATTTCTCTCTAAGCTTTTATTTTTTAAGATATAAAATTCGTCAAAGTTTTATTAGCACTCGAGTTTTACCTCTTTGTTTCAGACTTAAAAATAAAGATACTTCTTAATTTTAAATAAAATTTTAATTAAAAAAGGTTTTGCCCGAATTTAAAGTTTATTGCAATAATGTATGAGGAAGATTTCGTGGCTAATAGAACTACAATAAATCTCAAAGGTATGCATGCTGATAAGAATAGATTCCCCTAATGCAGCTACTGTAAGGGTAAAAGAGAGACTGAACCAGACTACAATAAATTCAAAGACAAAGAATTTAACAATCTCACTCTCTTTTATTATATTTTTGCATTCATTAAATTTGGAAACCTGAGTTTCTATATGACAGGCTTCACTTCTGGCAAAATGAGAATAGATGATTTGGAAAAGCTGCTCAATTTGGGCTTTACAAGGACTGGAAATTACTTCTACATTAGGAACATCCCTCAGTCTTGTTGCGAGGTTTATCAATACAGAGTTGACTCTACGAATTACAAGATGTCTCAGTCATAGAATAATCAATAATTTTAAGATTTTAAAAATATAATTTAGTAAAGAAGAAAGTAATGAAAAGATTTTACAAATACTTGCAATATGGAAAGGAGGGACTTGTAAATAAGGAAACTTAAAGACCCTCAACTGCTTCTCAGAGCAAGATTTTAAGCCCCTACCTTCTTCAAATAAAGGCAAAGCTTAAATTTACAAAGTTTTTAATAACTAATTAATTTTTAAGCTTGAAAATTTCATAAAGAATTTCACATCTGAAGAATTGCAAACTCAAATCAAAGTTTATTATAAAATAGTATAGAATCTTATTTTTTATCATTCCAAAGATAAGAGTGTATTTTAATAAGAAAGTAGGATGTGTAAGCAGCAATCTACCTATCCTACTAAAATGCTAAAATGTAAACTGCAATATAAAGCAAAATATGGAGGTTTTGTTTGGAGAAGAAGCATTCTAAATAAGCATAGAGGGCGACTATTTAAATTTAACTAAACCTCTTGAAGATATATTATGATTCGAATTAATTTTTTTACTCAAAGAAATGAAAAAACTATTCCCTGAGGAATTTTCTGATAAGAATGGAATGGGATCGACTTAGACCTCAGGCTTTTTCCAAAGTTCAGCTAATGCAACCACAAGCAGCAGCAAAAAGAAAAAGTAGGAAACCTATGATGACTATTATGGTGAGGAGGATTAAGATGAGTTGAATGATTATGATGAAGAAGAGGAGAAAGAAGAAGATAGTGGAATAGTAGATGACTACCTCAATGAAGTTGTACTAGAGGCTAGATAAGATTATGACAAAAAGAAGTTCAATGAGAAATCAGCTAATTATTTCACCAAGTATGTGAAATCTTATTTACCTTTCAACGAAGAGAGAGTTAAACCGAAAGTTATTTACAGTATCTCACTTCATAAACCAAAACTCACTGATGAGCTTATATATGTATCAAAGAAGTATGAGGCAGCTGTTCACAATCGTTAAGGTTATTCGGAGAGTAATATCTAAGAGTACTTTTGTGACATCCCAACTTATAATCCTAAGGATGAATACGAAGCCTCGATGCCCGCTTACCCTGAAATGGGTTAATTAGATAGGCACAGAGAATTTAAGTTTGACGGCGAAGACGGTGGTGTTTATCCAGGGCCAGGCTCTTACCACATGTATCACAGACTAAATGGAAAACTAGTAGCAGTCGGAGTGATTGATATCTGTCCTTCTCAGGTGTTTTAGAGTGCCTACTTTATGTACGACCCTGACTACAGTTTCTTAAACCTAGGAACTGTAGGAGCAGTCATTGAGCTAGAATACATGAGGATGCTCAGGTCCAAGTTTCCTTAAGAGATGTAAAACTTAAAATGGTATCACCTCGGTGAACTATCTCTTACCTGCCAAAAAGTGAAGTACAAGCTAAATTTCCAGCCTGGTTTTGTCATCTGTCCATATACTAAAAAGGTTATAGAGATTGAGAAAGCAAAAACTAAGATGCATTATTTGTGATCATAATATTTATTAAGATGTTAGAGATAGCCAAGATGCCTATGAATCAGAAGAGGAGCAATCTAGATTATGTGAAGCTCAATCCAGATCCCTATTCTAAACCTCCTTTTGATTTGCTAGTCGATGATGATCAAAGAAACTTTGTCTATAGATAAATTATGTTTGAAATATATATAGCACTCCTATTAGGTATGAAGGAAATAAAGACAAGACATTCACTTTTACGGAGCTCTTTGGGCATAAAAAGGAGAGAGAGTTGTGTTTAATCAACTGTCATCTTTCTATACTCAAGTATATAGGATTCACTCTCTACTCCTCATTTATATTTGAGCACAAACATCCAAACAGAGAATCTAGAAAGAAAAAAGAAATGAAAATATAATGAACTTTTCAATTTATTTCTTATCTAATCAACTAAAATACTATTGGTAATTTTTAAATGAATAAAGATAGTGAGAAAATCTAATTAATCATTTACCTATACAAAATTCTCTGAAGAGAACATCTAAAACATCCTCCACTTCAACCCTTCCAGTTATTCTCCCAATACAATCTATAGCTCCTCTTAATTCTTCAACTAACATATCTGGATATAAATCGTCTCTACGAAAATTCTCTAAATATTGTAAAGTTTCTGAGAGAAGTTCTTTATGTCTCTACCTTGTAATTAAAAGAATAGAAAATATTTATTTTCTTCAAATTAGAAAATGATCAGAGTATTCAAAAGCGCCTCCACTAGGATTTATTTGAAACTTTTAAAGTTAACTTTTTATCATGCCCTCTAACTCCTTATTAAATTCCTGCATGTTGATTTATTTTTCAAAAGAGACAAGAAGCGCTTCGTATTCTCTTCCATCTATTGTCAATATTGCATTACTTTCTTCTATTTATAAACTTGGATCTAGATCTAGCTTATTTATGATAATTTTAGGCTTCATCTACATATAAATACATACTATATAAATAACATGGAACTGATTTCTTTTTCGATCGACTATAAATCCCTCATTATTTGGAATCTCCTTTTATTATTTTTCTTGTCTGATTTATCACTTGATTACACTTCTTCTATATCCTGGATATCCAGGAGAAAGATAATCCCATGACTGCTTTAAATCTGATCTCTTGTGAGCTATATGCCTTGTTACTCAATCAAGTCATTTGTATTTTCTCTTAAGCCTGCCGTGTCTGTCAGAATCACATTGTACCCAAATAGATTCAAGTTAGTAGTAATTAAGTCTCTTATAAAAAATATAAGGAAAGTAAAAAAATAAATGACTTTGTAAACTTGTTGTTCCTGGAATGGCACTGACTATCGCTACATTTCGCTTTGAGAGTCTATTCATGAGAGTACTTTTGCCTGCATTAGGAGGGCCCATGATTGCTATTCTAAACCCTTCCCTTATAGTTTCACCTATCTATGCATCTCTTATCAGCCCTTCAATCCTCCGACTTAGAACTTGGGTTTCCCTACCCAATTCTACAAACACCTCAGGTTTGAGGTCGTTAGTTTCATCAGCTTCGAAGTCTATATAAGCCTCTGCATGAGCAAGCATTCGAATCAGTTTCTCTCTTAACTCTTCATACAGTTTTACTTAATTAAACATCTCATTTTTCTTTAGATTTAGTTTTGAGTGCTTTCCTGAGAGTTGCTGCATTGAAAGTTTCAGTTGCTCTTCTGACTCTGCCTCTATCAAATCATTGAGACCCTCAGCTTTAACGAGATCTAACTTTCCATTCATGTAAGCTCTTCTAGTGAACTCTCCTAAAAGCTTTAAATCTACCCATTCAAGTCGATGAAGAATTGAGATATGAAATTAAGATTAAATAAAGCTTAATAATCATCCTTCATTATGATGATGCTGAGTAATTTTAAAATGATCATTATTTACTTCAATAAGTTTCATTAAAGTGTGTCAAAAAGATTTACAGATAATTGATTGAATAGCCCTGCCTGCGGTCTTAGGAAGATACCCATCGCCTTCAAATCAACTGGCATGTATCTCTCTGACTAATATTTTAAAAAGACTCTTCTCAGAGTTTCATCTACTATCCTTAAAAAGTGAGAGAAAAAAAATGCAAATCAATTCTATCCTATATGTCAACCACCCAACTCTGTTTGAGAAAGGGAATTTAATGCTGCTTTCGAAATTTTCTACCAACAAAGACCAGTTCCTTTGGCCTAGCAAGTTAGCTTCTCTCAATCGCTCTTTGAAGATGCTCAAAACTCTTGATAGCTCATTTAGCACAAGCTTGAAATCATCATCGATATTCTAAGGAAACTGTTAAGAAATAATTTTTAGTCTTACCTTGGATTTAATAAAGTTATACTAAACTTTGGATGTGAAATAGTCTTTATCATTGCACAGTAGCGTATTGTAAACATTAAAATAAAGCTATGGCTTTTAATAAAGTCATTGCTTTAGCAATAAACTGCTCCAGATTGAGATATCTAGAGTCTTAATTTTCTGAGTTCAAAAACTCATGTTAGGTAGAAGAGTAGTCTGTGAACATCTTTACGATTTCAATTTCCTTCTTGTAGTGGAAAACCTTCATCAACATCATGAACTCGTCTTAGCTGAGCAAGCCATCTCCATCCAACTGAAATGATTAAATAAGACTTATAATTTACATCTGCAGCAAGCATTATATCTCTGACTTGACTTTCTCTCTCCTCTTGTAAGAAATTGAAGGAATCCAATACAAATTCTAGGAAGGAATCCAAATCTACTGCTTCTCTCACTGTCTTCAAATGTCTTAAACTTTTCTGTTCCTCTGGGCTCACGGGCACCTTTGTCTTTTCAATCTAAAAAATATAATTATCAATTATCGATACTTACCATAAAAAGTCGCTTCGTGAAACTTTGAGGAGAAAATCTAGTTTCAAACTTAAGTTTGTAGAAATCTAAAGCTCTCTAAGAAGGGAGAAGGATTGACTCTGTGTCATCTTCAACCTTAAAATTAAGAATCTATTGCTAGAACATTTCCACTATCTCAAGGTAGCGATTAAAGTCTGTTGGTGTTAAATCTTAATAGATTTCGAAGAATCTTCCAAATAGTCTGATTTTTAAGTTTAAATTATACGATTCAAACATTAAAAATTAATCTTTAAATTTCTACTATCTTTCATTAATTCATTTTCTATATATGTTAGATTTTATTCTTCTCTCATAATTGTTTCGAAGTATGTTTTAAATAATAGCATAACTTCATCTTATCAACCAGGGATTTTTAACAATCGCCTTAAGGATTATTTATTCTTTAATCAACTGTCAAATTTCATGTTGTTTCCGCATCTAACTCTCGACTTTAGTATCCTGTTTCTGCTGTCTCTGTTCACTGATTTCAGTAAGTTTGTATAATCTGAGTAATCTTAGATAGGGGAAGTAAATATAAGTATTTAATTCAGAGAATAAGTGGCACACTTAAAAAAAAGACTTTTCCAAAGGAAATTTGATTTACTATTTCAGCAAAATAATAGCAGTTTTATATTTTAAAATTAAGAAATTTATTAAACACATCTTATTCCATCTATCTCATCATATTTTGGGTAATGGTTAATTTAATTTTAGTAATTATGTCCTGGGTTTCAAATGACACAATTTTAATTATTTTATTTAATATAAACTTTTGAATTTTGCTGCAATTTTTAATTTTTATAATAATTTTCATCTATTAAAAAGTCAAGTAACGATATTTATATTTTATTTAAATAAAAAATATGTATTTGTTTCAATGGAGAAATATCTCAATTCATTTAAAAAAGAAATTAGCAAGATTTGAAATTAAGGTTTGATCATCATTCTTTAGTAATAGAGCCATCGACTATTATATAAATTATAATTCGAATCTTTATTAAAATAAATATTGTTGAAAATATAAAATGAGATTTGAAACATCAAGAAATAGTATACCCACCTCATAATTATCAAGTCCTGAAATAAAAAATAAATCTAAGCTCGTCAAATATATACTTTTTTAAAATATGAGTAAATTTTACATGTTTTTTATTATATATTATATTATTGTCAACTTAAATAATGTTCTTTAAATTAGGGTGAGATGTCTTGATTATGAAATAAATATGGATTATAAAAGATTGAAGATTTAGCTTGTTATATTAAATTTATTGTTAACTTTCATGACAAGAGATTCTATGGAATCCTAATATATATGCATGATATCGCCCGCAAAATTATCTAATTAAATTGATTATTGTAAAATATAGTTGAGGAATCTCAAATGTCTTTAATTTTAAAATGGATAAAAAAATTAACCACCAAATTTTAGATTTATTATAAGAAACTTGAAATTTATTATAAAGACTATCTATAGGCCTATTTAAATTGCTTTCTGTGGTTAAAGTAGAGACTATTCCAACCGTCCTCCTATAAAAATTACAAAGTACCCACTTTTTTTTACTATAATTTAATTATAATTTTAAAATTGCGCGAGTATTACCATATCTTAGAATCTGATTACAAGAAATTTAAATTACACTAAAGTCAATTTGAATAGGCACCTTTCAATAGTTCTTATAAAAAATGATGTAATATATATTTCCAAATGTCTTAGAATAAGTCTAAATTTGGAAATTTGGTTATTTTACGTATTTTAACTTTTAAGAAGCTGAGATTCCTCTAAAAATACAAATAAAGCTATATTTACAATAATTAAAATTAAAAGATAACTTTTTTAATAATATATAGAGCTCAGAAGTCGAGTTAATTTTTAACGTAATGTCATTTCTCCATGTAAATTGGTTTCTGTCTGCGACAAGAACACCTCTGATCATGAGTATTCTAAAATTAAAAAAATCCTACAATTTATTGAATATTTTTATATTTTATTAATATGTTTTGATGATGAGTTAGTTAAATCGAATTTATTTTTCCCGAAAAAATTATTAAATTGTAGTTAAGCTCTCGCTGTGACAGTTTAATTTGAAAAACTTATTCGTATTAAAATAGTATTTGATGATCGAGCTAATAATTATAAAATAGATTCAAAAGAATTTCCTAATAACAGCGCAGTTATACAAGTTCTCATTTTGAACTATTGTTGTAATATTAGAATTGAATGTTAAAATTTTTCCAGAAACCAATTAATTAATCTTGTATATATATATATATATACCAGAATTAATCAATCAATTAAATCAACCATTCTATTCTCTTGTTATTAGAGTCCTTAAATTACTTGCGATTTATTACCCTATTTATACACACTTAAATTTATCGACTATTAAATCACATCATTACATTGCATTACAAATATCAAATTACAAGCTCTCAAATTATCTACTCTCAATACACTACCTCATTTTACACTTGAGATTTTAACTCAACTTTTTACCTTCACTTTATGATTGCATTCACCGACTTCAATTTACGCTCTCTCAAATTGGATGTCAATTGGCACGCATATATTTATCCGATCTTATCAACACATTCTTGGATTGAGATTTCAGAGTGTATAAATGTCATCAGTTTAAATGTTCCAACTTTACACATGAATTTATTGGCACACTTTTACACAGTCACGATTTTTGCTATCAATGTTCCAACTTAGTATTGTGCATGTTTCAGTTGTTCTGTTGGACCTTGCAATGAGGTCTCATGTTTTACAACTTTGGACACGAGTAACAGAGTTGGCCTTGTTAGTAGAACAAGTTTCTTTGTCATCATTACATACAAAGAGTTGAAATCTGGAGTGTCCAAACTAGGTCTTTGAAATGGACTGTCATATTGAGTACATTTTTACAACTTGTAAAGTCTCTGCATCTTTAAAGTTGGGACTCAACGTCTGTGCAAGCAACCAGTGTATTTTAGGAGTAGCTTCTGCAACTTTTTGTCCAAGTTTCAAAGTGACTGAAGCAGACCTCACATTTACGACATGAGATCGAAGTGCAAAAATTCGAACTGTAAGTCGGTGCCAAAAAACAGTATTTTTGCGTCGAGCTTTTTTCAAGTGTATGTCCAAGTTTCAAGGTCTGTAAAAACAACACTCGCATACATGGTCTCACTTTGACATGGTAAAGTACAAGTTGTAATGTCGGTGTCAAAAATGAGGGACCCTTTGCAAGTCTGTGTCCGAATTGCAACGTCAGTGTCGACAACCAACTTGGCAAGTTCATGGTTGAGTTTAAATGTCAGTGAGATCAGCAATTGCGAAAGCGAGTAGCATTTTCAAGTCATTTTCACAATTGCAAAGTCAATACGAAGATACAAAATGTTTACAGCACATCCCTGAAATGGTTCGTCCAGAGCGGACGGAGCTGTCAGTGCACTGAACGTAGAAGAGAACATGAAACTTCAACAACTTGCAAGTCTCAAGTACCTGCGAGTGGCGGTGTATGACTGCGTTGTCCATAAAGAGTAGGATATCTTTGTCTTTGCTAAATGGTGACGTACTTACACTGTGCAAGGTCCTGTAAACAAATTTATCAAAGACAGTCGAGTCTACTCCTCCCTCCAAGATTTGAGTTGCAATG
>JAJKFJ010019652.1:0-29602 GCA_027382625.1 Tetmemena sp. SeJ-2015 | reverse complement strand
ATTCAAATTCAAAGCTATTTATTAGCACCCCCGCAAGCAGAGAAGAGGGGAATATTCGATCAAGAATTTCACAAACCAAGAAGAAAGAGTAATGATTTAAACTTTATAATCTTCTAGAACCTTCCTAAAATGAGATGATTGAATATCGAAAATCAACATTCAGTTAAAGCTTTTATCAATTAGCAAATGTGTTAGAAATGTTTCATGATTTATAGTCTGGCAACTTGTAGCATTCAGAACTGTTCATGAAATTTAGAATCTCTTCTAGATATTCTCTCCCTCCCTTCAACCAAGTGTCATTGTGAGTGCCTTCTTTTACCGAAAACTAAATTTTGAATTTGTAACTTAAACTTATACTTGAAATGCAACTTCTCTCTTTTAAGTAATTCTGGTACTCTATACTTACAATTTTCTTTTCTACTGAAGACCTAGCATCATCAAATAGTCTCTATCCCATCCAATAAGGGATAAGTTCATCCTTCTATCCATGGACAAAAAGCATGGGCAGCTTCAGATCAGAGACTAAAGCGAGTGAGTTCCATTTATTCCTGAGGACCAAGTACTTGAGCCAGCTTAGGATCTTTGAAAAAGAATCTACCACGTCCCCAAGTGAAGTGAAGCTGTTCTCAACTATCAGACCTCTGAAATAGTTTGGGAACTCGGAAGCAGTGTATATAGCTACCGCACCGCCTATTGACCTTCCAAGGATGAATACTCTCTCTTGATCTATTTCTTGCATCTGCTTCACATGCTCGACCATAGCTATAGATCAAATTAGGAAACCATTATTTATAGTCTGAAAGATATTTTTCAAAGCATTAAAAAGTGATTAAGATAAAAACAACAAATAAAAGAGTAGCTTGTATTTACCTTTAACATCTGTTTTAATTCCTTGCTCTGATGGAGTTCCCTCGCTATCTGAGTAACCTCTGTACCCAAAAGCAATTTAAAATCATATGTAATATAAATTTTGATTTTTAGGCAACGATATTCACATTAAGGTTGCTGTAAAGGTAACTGAAGTATCTTAATCTTTGCCCAATATCTAAATAAATGGTATTCGACGTTATAAAATTTTACTCCCTGCATTTTCCTGCATGAATAATATAGTGGCTCTTTTCTCAGGCTCTGGCTGATATATAAACCATCTAAATAATGAGAGGAATTATAAAACTATCTTTCATGCATATTAAAAACTTCACTCGAAACTTACCCTTTGAGTTTGAGCCCATCGCTGGTCTTAACTTCTAGATTTCTAAACTTCATCTCTCTATCTCCAGGGCATTGATCTCCAAATGCATTTCTCCTTGGGCTCTTATTTGGGAAGGCAGGCTAATAAATTAGCTTATTCTGACACAAATATAAGGCGAATAGTCCAATAGCTGCCACCCCAGTAGCCACTATCCCTGCTTGTTTGAGATATTGTAGGTACTGGTTTTGATTGTTTAATGGATCCATATTGCTTTTATTATTGACTAATATTTTACTAGAGGTAGAGACTTAAATTAGGAATTTATATTTATATTGATCTATAATTGATTAAATGTGAATGTTCTTGCAATAAAAGAAAATTTTATGCTCTTAACTTTATTATACTTGATAGTAAATAAAATTTAATTAATTTTTAATTTGCATATTGAGTTTTAGAAATGTCTTCCTCTTCTACTAATGAGGTTTAAATTTCTGGTCAGCAGCAGTAGTAAATTTAGCGGAAAATACCTTCAAGTCTCAATTCAGGCACCTCATCTCTAAAGAAGCAATTTACTAAAATAAAGCTAAATGAAAAAGCTAATCCTACTTCTAAAACATCTTAGGTAGATTCTGAGGAGAAAATATAAGAACGAAGAAGCAGTGAAGATGAGGAGCCCTATAATCAGGCATTGATGGATTTCTTCAATAAACCGAGAAAGCAAAATCAGGATTCATCAAACTTAAATTAATAAAAAGGGGATGAGGGGAGCTCTACAAATAATGATAGGAGTAAGCTGAGTGAGATAATTCAAGATAGATTAGGAGATAGAAAGCAGAATCAACTTTAAATAAATAAGTACAAAATAGAGAAGGCACCTGCAGTACAAATATAGTAAAAACTGGCACACCAATCTTATCCTGATTAGAAAATTCAAGAAGGCCAAATGCATCAATGAAAGATAACTAAGCCATAGGAAATGATTAAAAAATAAGATACAATTCAGAAACCTCAAATATTTTAGGGTTTAAGAGCCGCATTTTGTAAAATTGGTAGAGAGATGTCTGAGAAAAGAGTAGAAATCTTGATATAATAATTTAGAGAGCATGGTGGAAAAGTACTTATGACTGATCTTTGTAAGTAAGTGTATTTTTTCACTTTCCCTGACTCTCTCAATTTCTTAACTTGTCTATAGTGAATGAGCATAATTCTCTAATCTTAATAGAGAAGCTAGATTTCATCATCTGCTCTAGAAGGGAGTTAGCTGGAATACCCTTAAAATTCAAGACCTTATCTGCATACCTCTAATTTCCTTAGAGCTCAAATATTAATAAGATAGAATTTGAAAAGAAGATTTCTGAAATTTTCTCAAACTTGAAAGTCGTGAATCCTGAATGGCTTACGAAATGCCTAATGGAGAAGAGAGTAATCAAAGAGGCGAAGGAATTAGAGCCTTATCTGATCCACTTAGATATCCCAACCTTGGACATTTCTAAGTTGATTAAGACTCTAGGCGATAAAAATAGCCTATAGCGGCTTGACTCTACATTTTCTGATAACAAGTCAGCAGCGCCTGATGAAGAGGAAAAATTAGATAAAGTAGTCAGCCTGGATGAGATAATAGATGATGTTTACAAACTCAAATTTGCAAATGGATAAGAGACTTGGAGCAAAAGGAAAGCCTAAAAGAGGGGATTTGATGAGATCACAAAAGATACGACCGAAGATTCTTTGCATAACCCCAATCTCTCAAGTCTACTAAAGTCTTCTTAGACACAGAAGGTGAATGATCCTGATTTAAATGAAACTTAAAATTAGCAAGAAAGGAGCCAAGATGAGACTTTATCCAACAAAAAGTTCTAATATGAGAGAGGAGACGACTAAAGCTCTCATCGATCTTTCAGATCAAAATTTTACAAAGACGGGGAGGAGCTGTACTCTGAGGATTCTTATCTGCATTAGTGGAAGCCTAATTATGTAGCAAATAGAGAAGAGTATTGGGACAGGAAGAAGGACATGTTCGCGTGCGCTCGTGGTAGTACTCTGAAGGAGAATCAATTCGAAAAGGATGGGGTCATTTATAATAAACCTGAGGAATAAAAGGAAGAATCAAAGGATTATTCTGAGGAAGAAAAATTAGATGAAGCTTAAAATGATGATAAGTAAAATCTTATTGAGGATGCTTCTATAGGAGGAACAGAGGATTTAAAAAAGAAGCCGATGAATGAAGAGATAATTAAGTAAATAGAAATGCTTTATAAATACTACGAAGCTTAAGGAGACTAAGGTAGGATGCATGGCTACAGAAGAGGCTTGACCTTTTTGAGATCTTATAAGCAACCTATCTACAGTGTTGAGCAATTAGAAGATGTACCTTATTTAGGGAAGGGGATACTTAAAAAGATCAAAGAACTTCTCGAGGAAGGATCCATAAAGAGATTTCAATTTCTCTCTCATGATGAGAGTGTAGTGGTTACAGAGCTCTTTGAAGGTGTTTGGGGAGTCGGACCAAAGCTTGCCCAAAAACTTTATAAGCAAGGTTTTAGAACAATAGATGACTTGAGGCAAAATCAGAGCTTGTTGAATGCCAACTAGAAAGTAGGCTTAAAGTACTATGAGGACTTTTCATAGAGGATTCCTCGTGATGAAGTGACTTAAATGCTTAATAGAATTAGAGATGAAGGTTAGAAAATCTTCTCAGAGTCAAAAGAGCAGCTCCTCATTTAAGCTTGCGGAAGTTATAGAAGAGGAAAGTAATCTTGCGGAGATATTGACATTTTGATAACTAAGAAGGATGGCTCTTCAATTTATGGAATGGTTGAAAAGCTGGTGATTGCATTAGAGAAAGATGGCTTTCTTTAAGAGAGGCTTGGAGGATTGAGGCACTCACATACAGGTAGTGAAGGCTATATGGGAGTGTGCCAATTTAAACCTGATCTCCCACATAGAAGAATAGATATAAAAGCCTATCCTTTATCTTAGTATGGCTTTGCGCTTTTGTATTTCACTGGGAGTGGAAACTTCAACAGAAGCATGCGTCTCTTTGCTCAAAAGAAAGGCTACAGCCTGAGTGACTATGGATTAACCCCAGTAATTAGAGTTAAAGGAGAGAAGGTAGCAGAGTTTGAAAGTTTGCCTTGCTAAACAGAGGAGGATGTTTTCAAAGCTTTGAATTTGGAATATAAAGCTCCTCATGAAAGAGAGATTTGAATAGTTTATTTTTTGCGATATCATTTATCTTTACTCTTGAGGTGGGTGAAACTTAGGATTTTAAATAAGGATTCATCTTTGAAATTAAAATAGTAACGAAGTATATATTTATAGCTTTTATCTTTGCTAGAATATTATCAATAAAAACTTCTCTAGATCTTCGAAGGAACTTCAAATTTTCTTTTAGCAGTGGCCGCAATAATAGTTCAATGCTTGGAACTCAGAGAAGATACAGTGAGAGCAACTAGCGACTCAGAGAGTAGCAGTTATAAGACAGGAGGGGCCGCACCGCCAAAGGGTAAGTTTATGATTTTCGCTTCTACTTCTTCTACTTCTTCGTCAATAAGATTATCTCGGTGATCTTTTTTCCAAATTATATTCTAATTAGATTATAAATCTTACTTTTTATAAGGGGGCAGAAGGATCAAGAATTATCATTAAATCTATGACATGATTTTTAAACTTTTTTGTTATTGAAGAATCCGATCAGATTTTTGAGGGCTTGAAAGCGGCGTTCGTCTACGAACTTACACCATAGAATGCTACTTAGGAAAAGATGGACGACTATGATGAAGCCATTATGCTCTTTCAATAGAGAGGCGGAAAAGTCCTGAGCCTCGAAGATGGTAAGTACAGAGTCTTAATTTCTAGAAGAATTAAAAGACTTATCAACTTTTTGGTTTTGATTCCTGAAATGACTGACTTCTTAAATTAGTAACTGAGGACAACCTAGAGAGGGTGCTTAAAAGTTTAGACTTTATAATCCTGAGCGAGAGAGAGCTCAGAGATTTGCAATATCAAGACAGAAGAAAGACTAGGAGCACTCTAGATACCTTGGAGTAGGAGGTTTAGTTAGATGACAGGTCGATTAGAGTCATCGCAAAGAAGTTGAATATTTCTTATGAGACCTTGAATGACTTCATCCAACGCGCATCTTAAAAATTAAGAGGTGAAGTTGAGCAAGTGAAAATAAATATGTATCTGATAAAGGATACAAGTCGAGTCAAGGATACCTTGGGCAAGGGCTGATGGTGATATCTGATGTGTGGGTGAATCACTGTGTGGACGAAGATTCCCTAGTCTTTCCTTCTCATTTAATTACGAATTAAATTAAGATTGATAACAAGAGTATTCCATCTCGTTACCAAATTAATATTCGTTGTCCCTCATCATTCATGAGAAATTAAATTGAGATGTAAGTTGTTGGAAGATGTTTGCTTAAAGCTTTTGTTGATAGGAAGTAAGGGAAGTCGAGATCTCAGAGGCAGCGTGATAAATTCATGAAAGAGTCTGGGGAAGGTGAGAGTGACTATAATGAGAATGAAGAAACTGCTTATACAGTGAGGCATCGGTCCCGATACTCTCAAGATCACTAGTAAAACACTTAAAATCGTTTATCAATTAATATCTTCAATTTAACAGAGGAGCTGGTGGAGGTAGTGGAAGGAGCGGACGCCACATTGGGCATGGGCAACTCACCGAAGGAGTGAACTATGATGAGTTGAGTGAGAGCGACCTAGACTCTAGCGACCCAGTAGACAGGGAGATCCTTCACAGACTGAGACAGTCTAAGAGCTTGAGGCGAGTAGGCACTAAGTCACCCTACAGAAACGTAGATGGCACCATCGACAGGAGACGCCAAATCGAAGGTCAAGGCAGGGACCAAAGACAGCAGAGATAAAGCAGAAGGGGAGGAAGAAGACAGTAGTAAGATTAGGGCGAAGAAAGTGAGGATTAACAAGACAACGAGGAAGAATATACACAGACTGAGGAAGAGCAAGATCAAGATGATGAGGATAAAGAAGAATATACTGAATCGCAGGAGCAGAGCGATAGCTTGATGAGTGAGATCCAGAGGAAGTAGCAGAATCAGAGGAGTAGATAAGGTCAGTAGAACTAAGGCAGAGACGAAGAAGGTTAAGATAAATTAAGAAAAAAATTTTAAATATCTGATAAGGCGATAGAAGGAGAGGACAAGGAGCTACATTTGTCTAAGAAGATGTCAGTGGTCTCAACCCAAAAGACTTCCCACCTGAATCTTCATATATTGCTTTAATTTTGCTCTTGAATATCGAAACCTAGATGGTTCTCTGGACAAGAGGCACTTCCGACATGGCATCGGTCGACAAAGCCAATCTTCCTCATATCGAAACAGAGGCTAAGGTTAATCTCAAGGTAGAGGAAGATCGGAGGGTGGTCAAAGATCGTAAGGCGGTTAACGCTCTGGCGGTCAAAGCGGCCAAAGAAGGCAGCAGTAAAGCTAGAGCAGCAGAGGCTATTATGGAAGCTCAAGGGGACAAAATTACGAGAAAGGAGGGCAGAGGAGATAACAACAGGAAGATGAGAGCGATGACTATAGACACATGGGACCATTTAATGTTGACAGAGCTCCATCCGGGCAGTTTGTTCCCAAGGGTGCGATTTCTAATCCCATCTTTAATAATTCAATCACTGTATTTCTCTTCCTATGCATCTAGAAGTACCCCAGAGATAGTAAGACTAAACTCTAAAGATAGGGAGGTAGAAGCCAGGGAGAGAGAGGAGGAGGTTAGAGATCATACAGTTAGTATGGCAGAGGAGGATAAAGTCATTCTCAGAGAAGAATGGGATCCCAAGGTGGCTAAAGAAGGCAGCAGTAATATTAGGACGAGGATCAATCTCAAGACTATTAAGACAGAGATAGATATCTTAACTTTAAATGATTGATTCTTCAATGATTTAATCGAAGAGGGCACAGATCTTAGAGATTTTCAAGATATGGGAAGAGTGTCCCTAGAATTGAAACGCAAGGTGGTGGTTACAAGATTCACCCTGGATACGATGAACACGGCTAATTAAAGACTTTCTTTTTTAGGCCACAGGTTGAATATCGATGGAACAGTGGACTTGAGGCAGTTCGGTCCTTTCAACGTGGAACGAAGTGAGACTGGTCAGCTTGCTCCACCGGGCTCAGTGAGGAACCCCATCAACAAATACCCTGACAGCAAAACTAAGTACAGGAAGTCTGACCTCTCTCCAGAAGAATAAAAATCAATTTAAAAACTCCATTTGTAATTTAGAGTTAAAACAGAATATGAAAATAGAGGTCGATAATCTAAGCAAAGGTATGAGAGTAGGGGAGGACAAGCATCTTTATCTTAGTCATTATTTGTTAAGGTGTGTCTTAGAGAGAGCTTCCCAAGTACTTGCAAAGGAGTTCGGGAAGCCAGAGAGACAGAGGGGGCCAGCGCGGATATTGCCTAAATTTATTCATATTTATTTTATTAGATAACAATATTTTGATTTAAAAATGATTTAGCAATAGAGTGACTATAGAAAAGGATAGCAAGACTAGGATGAGCAGTAACAGGAAAGCAGCTAAGAAGAGCAAGACAATCGCCAGACGTAGAGATCCCAGAGGGGAGCTACTTAAGGTAGAGATCAGCAACAGTAGAGAGGCTAGGACTACTAAAAGTCCTCCTCCACTTAAAAGAACCAAGGAAGGGGAAAGCAGACTGACAGAGCAGGTGGAGGCAGGGATAAACAACAACAGCAACAGTAGAGACGTCAAACTCAAGATAAGGACATGCAGATGAAAGGGGACGAAGACAGACAGAGGACTACCAACAACAACTCAGACCAAGCTAGTCCAATAATTATATACAAGAGAGTAGTGTTGTCATCTAATTTATATAGTGGAGATGACGAGGAGCACGAGCACGAGAAGTAAATCAAGTTTGAGCTAGACCACGATGTGCGGCACTTGGGTCCTTTTAATGTGGATCGAGCACCCACTGGCTAGTTCGTCTCTAAGAATACAATCTAGAACCCCATCAATCAGTACGAGAGCAGCCAACAGAAACTGACTATGAATACTTTATTTAACTGGAGGAGACTGAGGGTGGAGACATCCAGAATAGAGCACCTGCTTTTGAAGACATCAAGCAAAGAATAATATCATACACACTTACATATATTCTTATTTAAGATAGATTTTATTATTTTAGACTTTTAAATTAAAGAGATCAGGATTAGGAGAGAGACCAGCCTAGCCAGAGCAGACGGAAACAACAGCCCTAACATTAAAATTCACTTACATTTCATATGACTCCCTAGAAGAGAGGTTATGAGGATATCTCAAGAAGCCAGGGACAAGAAAATTAAATTCTCTATTGTTTATTTGTAAGAAGGCAAAAGATCTTCACAGCAGAAGGGATCTACTTAACAATAGTAGCAAACTCAACCGATGCAGCAGCAATAATCAAGTTCCTAATAGAAAGAGAACCCTAATAAGGCTTCTCCCTCAAAGAGACAGCCCCTCAATGATTAGATAATCTAGGGCATAGAGTATATGAGGGACAGAATTTCAGGAGACACCGACCTTAATAGGAAGATCCACTACAACAAGGTGCTGGGGGACTTGCGTAAATACAACCAGACCATTTATAGCCTAGAAGACTTGGAAGAGATTCCAAGTATTGGCCAAAATGTGAAGGAGCACATACAGGAGTATCTTCAAAAGGGGAAAGTAGATGAGTTCATAATAGAATTTATTATACTTTAGATACATTAAAGATTAATTTTTGTTCGAGAATGATGAAATTGAAGAGGGTGGAAATTCAAATAAATTATTTATATCACAGAATGGACAAATTAAAATACTAAAATTTTATAAGTGGATAAGATACTTAGGATGATAAGAAGAGACAATAGCAGTAAAGACAGTTGAACGAAACAGCAAACTTCGGATAGTAAGACAGCCTGGATAGATTCTTCAAAGGCTCTAAATAGCATGGCTAGTCACACTAACCTGCTTTTGCTAAGTGAAAAAGTTAAATTCTTATCATAAAAATAACAAAGGGATATTTATTTTAAGTTACTAAATATTCTCTTAATATCTCATCATAGAATTTAAATTTAAAACTTGCTTATTTAATTTGGCAAAAAACAGCAACATATATTCTTAAAATATATTAAAATTTCTTCCTCTTCTCCTCTCTCTCTCTCTCTCTTCATTTGTAATGATTCTGTTGGTCATTTAAAGGCTGGCTATTTAAGGAGCCGTAATTATTGTTCTTTCCAATTCTATTTAAATATATTAAATTAAACATCAATTCCAACCAAAATCTTCATTTTCTTAAAAAAATAAAACGTACTCATTATTTAGGTCTATTTAAATGGAGAGCTACGAAGACAGACAGAAGAACTTCGACTTGCTTGAGCGTAGAATCAGATCAAAGTAGGATTTCATGCAAATTAAGGCTGAGGATATTCTTAACAACCACATTCATATAAATTAGCATACCCATAGAGCTCACATTATAGTTATCTCATCTTATATACTTATTAGATTGGGGACGACATGGAGCAGCTGTTCTAAAAGATATACAGCTTAAATGAACTCCTCTACTTCAAATTAAATACAGAATACATACTCTATAATGATGAGTTTTATCTTTCTTGCTCTACTACTATGTGGATCACGCCTTAAAAAAGAAGCCCTTGGATAAGGATGGACAGGACAGGCTCGCTTACTTGAAGTTCGGAGACCTATAGGAGTCGCTCACCATGTTCGTCCTCAACCAGCGCGACTCAGAATACTATAGCAACGCTCTTCAAGAGCTGCAAACGAAGTTTGGCTTTCTTGATGAAATACAACCCTTTCAAAGATTAAAGATATTAGAGGGTGATATCTAAAGGATGAGATTTATTTAAAGACCGCCTGTTATGGACTAAAACATGAATGGTGGCGGCATGATAGAATAAATGCAGAGGAACCCTGAACAGCTGAGAGATCTCCCTGAAGAGGTGGATCCTCTCAAGAATTTGAGCCCCTCAGACCAGGAGCTCCTCAACCTTTATGGGTAATAAGAGTTTCAATAATAGTTAAGTGTTGTGATATATAAGTAAATGTGGGCCCAAGATCTGCATACCCAGGTGGTACTTTGAAAACGATGATAGCGTGAAGGCACAGCTCAATCAGAGAATAATTGATAAGAGCAATAAGAAAAAGAATCAACCTTTAGTCAGAAACAAACCTGTACCAAATGGCTCTATTAAATTTTATAAGTGCCTATTATCTTCTCAAAAGTTAATTTTAAGGCGGTAGAGTAGGAGGAGGAAATCTTTTTGGTAATGTCAACGGCAATGCAAATATGGGAGGCATGATGGGAGCAAGAGGTGGTCTCTTTGGGCCAGCTATTGGTTTTCAACCCAATATGAGCAAATATCTTATTTCCGTTTACTTTGCCTTAATTTGAACGATGAAGAGGAGAAAGAAATTTTCGAAGAAGACTATGATGACATACGGCTCATAGAGGATCGAGTCACATAAATTTTCACCCCTCTACTTACATCTCATTATTATTCTCTAGATCGAGGCTTCCAGGCTTTGACTGTGGAATAATCAGACCAGATAGAAGCTATATACCAGCAATACCTCGCCACAAAGCAAGTGAATGAGACCTATATTCAATCTGGAGAGGATATTTATCACATAAAGTTCGATCCTCAAGATAGAATTTTAAACCGTGGCGTTTGGGAAATCAAGAACACTTTGACTAACGTTGTACTATATAAAGCTATCCACACACGCACTTGTGCATGCTTTATTTTTCGAGTTGGTCGAGTATTGAAGAGAGAGATTATTTGGAAGGGGCCTTTCAAGAAGACTAAAAAGATAGACTGGAAGGTGCAAGGTCAAGGCTACATAGTCCTGAATGATCAGCACCAGTCCTTAGTGACAAAGGCTTACAAGAAAGTGGAGAGAAAGAGGAAGGATGCGTCGGTGGTCTTGGACGTACATGGCAAAACATATGAAGCAATCATTCTTCTCTTATTAGTTACAATTGATCTATTTGTGATATGTGGCTGTGATTATGAAGAACAACGCTTCTAAATGCCATTTACTAGAAGTTCTGAATCCAGTTAACAAGCTAGAACTTCAGATGATTGAAACTGTAACGCGATGGGAATATGTCAGCAGCTTTAAGCCGCCCCCTAACATCAGCATTCAAATTTATCGTAGTAGTGAAATCTATTCTAAAATGTATTGAGGTGCATTGAGAGTGGTCAAATCTTCTTAAAAGTTTTCACCTTTAAAAGCAATTACTATCCTTATTTTTGCTTCTTAAAGAAGCACTTATTGAATGGAGATGTGGAGTTCGATCATGTATCTCAAAAGTTTATGAGCACCTTCAACGTACGAGTCGGCTAACCCAATGGGGGTCTATTTGGAGGAAACGTACTATTATGTATTTTTTAATTCTGTACCAGCTGGCTAGCCAGTGATTCAGAAGATTGAAAAGATCTACAACTGCGTGATCTACGAGCGTTTCATCTCAGAATTCAAACGCATGCTCAAAAAGTACCCTCAGAAATAGACCAAGCACATAGTCAAGCATCTCTTCCACGGCTCCAATGCAACTGACCCAAGGCTCATCTACGAATCTGAAGTGGGTCTAGACCAACGATTCTCTGAAAGTTGTAAATGGTAATAGAGGAACAATCAAGTAAGAAAGTATGAAACATTTATAATAGAAAGAAAGAATTAATATTTGAGTCATCAGTTATTTCATATCATCATAAGGAGCCTTAATGAGCTCGTAGGTTAAATATTATAAGCCTTTTAAAATTTCTTCAAGATTTCTCGCTCACTCGACAATCTTGACCCTCTTAATAGACTTTTTCATGAATATTTGCTGCTGTTGCTGCATTTAGTGTAGAAAGTCTTGCTTGCTGAGAGTGAGGAATTATTGTGCCATGGCTAATCGATTTTTCATCTGCTCTATTTAATCCTAGCTGCTGGCTTGGATTTAATCAGAAATAGAATTCTAATGTTAGTGGACCTATCATGAGAAATTAAGATAAGATGAGAAACTTACTTCTTGGGAAAAATTGCTGTCCAAAATGTTTTGACCAGATTAGACAAATTTAAAAGCGAATAATGGAAATTTAAAATTAGATCTTAATTTCTAGTCTCCTTCCTGCTTAAGTTTAGATTATGGAGCGAATCCGACTTCTTAAGCCGGATTCTAGGAAACTAATTCTGAAGGTGACTCGTCTTCAGGGTTATGTACAAATTAAAATAACGTGTATTGGTGAGTTATGCTTCTTTTTCTTGTTGTTACTTAAATTACATTCGACCGCTGTTTCCTACAGCTGGGGTGGCTGCTGATAATTACTATAATCTTTACTTCTGATTCTGATCAAGCTGCTCAGAAAAGAATCGGGGTCTGAGGAACCTAAATCCAAAGCACTCTCATGCCTCGTTGGCTCACTGCTCTTAATTAGGGATGAGAGATTAAAATATTAAACCTTTTTTTGAGAGACAAGTTGAATTCTTGGAGTCTCTATCTTGCGGTTCAATTACCCCCTCAGCATTTAGTGAAGAGTTTGAGTTCTCAGCAATATTCTCTTCAAAGATTGTGAACTTAGAGACTTCTTTGTGCTCTAATTCCTAATGAATATTTTTCTGTCCACTTCTCTCAAAGCCTGAAACCTAAGTGAGTCCTTCTCCATGAAGCTATCTCGCATAGGTGTACTTCAAATTTTCTTGCTTCTATTTCAGTAGTCTCAACGGATTCTGATGTTCGTTTTCTCCGAAGTGATTTACAATTATATTATTAAACACAATCGTAATTTGAGTTGATGATTTACGTTTTGAGCTTGGAATTTTTCGTACT
Organism: Tetmemena sp. SeJ-2015; assembly: GCA_027382625.1. Classification (NCBI taxonomy): domain Eukaryota; phylum Ciliophora; class Spirotrichea; order Sporadotrichida; family Oxytrichidae; genus Tetmemena; species Tetmemena sp. SeJ-2015. Next base: position 16,540 of record JAJKFJ010019652.1, on the reverse strand, counting down.
TTTCTAGGTATTCAACACCCCTTCTGGCCTTCTTAAATTAGGAACCTTTATATTTAGTAACTGTTTCCCCCATTTTCTCAAACTCAAGTCTTCTCTAAATACCTTTGGCTTCATGACTTTAGAAAATAATCTTTAATATATGTGTACTGATTCATTTACTAATGACTTTGCTCGTGGCTTGAAGCTCTGCTTTCAATTCGAGAGGAGCTGTCCTTGTTATTCGAGCTAGAGCTGAGTTGCAGCATTCTCCGCTCCCTTTATATGAGCTTCTTCTTCTCTTTGAATGAATTTGCTCTTTCCTAGTCAATAAGCAATTGAATACAATATTAACTTAGTCTCTAGAAGCCCTTCTGAGTTATATATCTTCGATGTATTTAAGTTTAGAATCACGTTTTCCACTTGAGTCCTTGCTCACCTTGCCGCTTGAGGTTGTGCACCCTTGGATGCTTATAGTTTAAATAGAACGATAAGTTTTCACAGGGATCTGTGGAGTCTTGTTGGGGGTTCTTGAGCTAGAAAGTTTACTCATAGAGTTTTTCACCTTCTCAAAAATTCTACTGTAGGTCTACTCACTTTCCTTCTGCTATTAGAAAAATAACGATCATAGTTATTCTAAAAGATCTTCCTTCTGTTTACTTTTCCAAAGCTCTGTAAACTATTCGAGCACCTCTTCTCTCGTTTAACTCAACTAGAGCTTAAGCCCAGAGTCTTGACTACCTTGCACCCGATTTCTGAACATCTTCGGCTTCGGAGTAAATTGGGTTTCTCTCTTATCATAACAATCTAGCACGTCAATATCTTTTTGAATAATTGATCATTGGAGTAAATGTTGTTGTTGCAGTCATTTAGTTGCTGCTGAGTGAGATCTCTGAGCTATCTTTGTAAATAGGATTTGTGTAAAGTTTGCCCTTAGAGTGAGAAAACTCTTTTGGCCAACTGCAAATTTAGGCAACAGTCTCTGCGCTTTATGCTTCGGCCTCTCTGCAAATTTTACCGACCCGACTTCGCGGATTATTCTTCCTCGTTATCATACACTAAGTTGGTCTTTTTACAAATTCCAAATATGCAAAAATTAAATGTCTTACTCCTTCTGAGTGGATCCTTCTGCCTTTAAATAAAAAAGAGATGGTGATTTCCTTTCATATCTATGGGATTGGGGAGGCTTGATTGAATTTGCATCAATAGCAATCCAGTTTTTGAGATTTTTGCTCTTTCTGAGCTTCGCTTTTCCTCTTCTGCTCACAAATTGCTTCACATTAATATAATGAACGTGTGCAGAATTTAAATTTTCTTTGCATAGGATCTGTGTTAATAAAATGGAAAGAAATGAAGTATAGTGTTTTCTGAGGGGTCTGAGTAAATTTTTCTTCTTGAGCCGCAGCAGCCCCCGTTTACTTTCAAGCAATTGTGTCTGCCCTTTCAATTGGCGGCTGAGCTCTGGAGAGATGTCATAGGTGGTGATCTCTGCAGCTGCTCATCCTCTAGTAGTTTCTGTCTGTTCGAATAACAACACTCGTTGCCCATGCTCTATTAAAAAATGAACACACACTCTCATCATATTGATAATTCTCTTGTGGTATTAGTTTGGTAAGTTTCAATAAATTATTGTTTGAATTATAACGGAAGCAATTTAAAATATTATTTTACAAAGAGCCAGTGTTGCTTTAAAAGATCACACACTGATGATGATGTAGATGAGAGCTCAAATTATTTTCTGAATTCTTATTAACCTCAGATTAATTGGCAATCTGGAATAAAAATGCTATTAAGATTAAAGTTTAAATCAGTGATCTTAATTATTTCTAATTGCGACCAACGATTTGCGAGAGCGGGTGCATATGGAGAGGGAATCTATTTTGCAAACAACTCACAGTACTCGCACTCGTTCACTCATAGAGCAGTGGCGAATGGCAATCAATGCTAGATGTTCATGTGTCTAGTGCTGACAGGGGAGAGTGTCTTCCAAAATCCTGGCAACTATAAGATCCCTCCTCTTAAGCCAGGCAGTCAGGTCGAGCGCTATGACTCTATAAACAATGGTAATGGCGGCCACTTCATAGTCTATGATAACATGAAGACCTATCCAGGCTACTTAATCAATAAATAATAAAGCAATAAATAGTATTCATTTTATTTCTTAATCACATACACAGTATGATTAAAAACCAATTGAAGAGGAATATGCTTATAAGGATAATTTGTTGTATTTTAGGATTTTTTTAAGAATAAAATCATTTTTAGTTGCTGATGAAATTTTCATAAGAATATTTGGAGTAATAATCTGAAATTCTAGATAAGCAACAGCAGCTTTCATTCATTAAATACTTATATCTTAAAAGATATTATAAAATGGAAAGCAAATCTAGTGCTGGAAACTAAGCGTAGTAGCATCTTAAAACTGAGAATGATAGTATAGAGTGTAAGGAGTATGAGGTGAATTTCCAATTCAAGAAAGAATACGTGCCGATTGATGACTAAGATCTCATCGACTTATATGGAGCTGATATAATCACTATAAAAAGTTTATAATTAAGTGATAGAGTAGTCTGCGCTAAGTGGTATTTAGAGGATGAAGAGCAAAAGAAATTATCAAATTATGAAATAAGTAAGGGACTGCTGCAAGCTCCTATGCCTTAAACATAGTAAAAAAAGAAATTTAAAATACTTTAAAGCCTTTTCTTGAGCAAGATGCTTCCTAAAAGATTGAGTCTATCCTCTAGAAGGTCGAAGCATGGGGAGTCTTTGAGGAAGCCTTGATCCAATCATAAAAGTTAAAGCGATATCATATTTTCTATCTATCAGAGGGTCAAGAATATAAAGTAACCTTTGAGGAAGATGAAGTAAAACAGGAACTGAAGTTTATAATGTTAAACCTAAGCACCCAAGAAAGAAGGAACCTCAAAAGATCTTTTGACCTTAAGGGGCCAGTTATGTACGCAACAAGCTTCAATTGGCGAATAGAGGGACACATGGCGCCAACCTACTCTCCTCAGCAAATTAGCATCTTCCTTTAAACTTACAAGCTCGCTCTTTAACATAAGAGCACAAGAGCAAAGCAGATAAATCTTTTCGGAAGAGAATTAAAGAATAAGTATTTCTTATTCCTTATAAGTTTAAAATTTGAGTTCACTGCTGAGATTAAACAGCACTAGTCAGAGCCTGTTTGCTATTTGAGAGACTTAGAAAATGGAGAGAGACTAAACTTAATAGAGATACGCAAGTAGACCAGGTGGGACTATGTGACCGCTTTCAAACTTCCACAGCACAGTCTTGACTCACTATTTAAAAGAATTCGAATCCTTAAAATATCTGTTTTCGATATAAACTCAGGTTAACAGTTAATCTTTAACGTCTATCTTATAAAGAGAGACATAATTAAATTCTAAGAATTAAATTTCTATCCTGAGGAACCAGAGTATGACTTTATATAAAACAAGCTGCAATTTCTAGATCTTTAACTATCTAGCCACTCTATGCAGAATTTCACAATTCAGAAAGTTTGCAACAGTTAAATCTATATTGAATTCGCAAAGAAGTTATCCTAACTACTAAGAAAGCACCCAGAGAAGGGGATAGATTAAATCCTCAAGCACAAATTTAATTTCTAATTCATAAGATCAATAAATTGTCATTGAAAATTCCTGATAGGTTAAAAGACATTGGATCCAAGCCAGATTTATTTTGCCAAACCTGAGATTGCCTCTTAGGAAGTTTTGCAAATCTTGAGCGGAGACGCACAATATTTCTGGGAGGAGAGTTCTCAACCTATTACTACTTTAGATTAAATTGCTTTTGAGCTGCCTGATGGAAGAAAGTAAATCTTACTGTGCTTGATTCTTGTGCAAGAGGATATCATAGGGTATTTAATAGAATTCACTCATCATAATATTTAGTTGCAAATATTCTATATTGATGAAGAAGAATAATTATTAGTTAAATTTCAGCAAACAGAATATATCTTTAACTAAAAATATAATTGGCACCTGTAGAATATTAATTGTTCCTCATCTTGATTCTCTTTTAAACATCATCCCTTGCTTTCATATTTAATCAACCGATAATAATGAAAATAGTCTGGAATATAATAGCTCCGATGTTAAAATTTATCCTGGCTACCTCATAACCTATCCATGATAAAAAAGCAGGATCTTTAATTTGATTTCAATTCGATTCCTTTGTTAAGCTAAATATTTCGCATACTCTCAACTAGCAAATCGGCTTTCAGATAAAAAAATTAGGAAGTGGAATAAATTCAAATTCAACTTTTAAAAAAATAAATCTGAGTTACTTCGAATAATCATCATTACAGAATAACACAAGTTTATTAGAAGTTTAATTATAAAATAAGAGAGGAGATATTAATTAAGAAATAATGAGATTCTACTATTCTGGATCTTTTAGATTTAATTATTAAATACTTTAATATTATAATAAAATTAAAGATTTTTTGTGACCTCAAAAGTAATTAATGAACTAATTGATAAAGTTCTAGCCACAGTATTTGCTCAAATTAATAAATTTATAGATTAATGAGAAGAAGAGCTTGCAAATACAATTCACCTCCCCATTTTCGTCTTCTCCTCCTTTCACTAATTTTTGCTTTTAAAATGCGTAAGATATAAAAATGCTCTCGACAATCTGTAGCTCGGACGATATTGGGGCGAAGTGAGGCACTCATTCCCTATTACTGGAGTGAATGGAAAGGAGTGCTTAAAGCAGAGGTACCCCTGGTTTCTGGGCGGCTTGAAAGGAGATACTACCATCACCACTATGGCTCTAGATTCCAAGACGCAAGAAATTGCACTAGGCGGTTTTTCCTCCTCTACTCCAAAATATATTCCCTCTTTAATTGATTTTTAATCCAGATTTTGTGAGTGCAACAGGTCAAGCAATCGTAATTGTGATACCCACTTCAGGATAAACTTCATCAAACATTTTAAGCTTTTGTTTGTAACTGTAAAGTGGGGGAAGTAGCTGGCAGTGGCAAGTGGGCAGGTCTTCAAGTCACTCACATATCACAAGGTCAACTCTTATATGGTGGCACTGTTCAAATTTTTTTATTTTTAGTTCTGTTCACAAATCCTACTGTGATTGTCATCCTGAATTAAGTCACAGGCGCAATAATTATTCCCATTTCATTAGTGGTTAAAATAGTTGTAAGATAGTTTCTAATTGAGAATAAAACGGCATCGATGACTAACAACGCAATCATAAACACGCTCATAGACATTCAACTCACTCAAACCTATTCATTTCTTCTTTAACTCACCTCTACTAATTGAATTCAAAACACCTAATTGATATTTTACTAATGTGATGTTCCTTGTCGCGACAAGTGCTTCAATCCTGCCGACAGTTGGAATCGTGAACTTCAATTTAATAGTTTAATGATTTTATAAATATTCCTACTTCATAGACACGCCTTCCTCCACCGTTTCAGTCAAGTGTGTTAACAAAAATATTAGATCTTTAAATTAATATACAATATATTTGTTCAGGGAGTTGCAATGGCAGTGTACAGCAGTTATTTCGGCAACAACAATCTTATATAAACTGAATAATCACTATGAATTTCTTAATGGTTTCAAATATATTTAAATGACTTGTATCTAGGAGGTGAGACATCTAACTCCCCTATATAGTAAATGTGCATTTTGTAAAACAAGACATATTTTGTGACCTATAAGAGTGGTGCAGTTCACAGTGAAAATGAATTTCAACCCCAGTAACTCAATCAGCAACATGCTCACTTTGGACTGGATGGTTGCCAACTACAACACTCTCATAGGAAGAAAACTTATTCAAAGAAGTTAGTTTATAAATTTTGAGGAGGAAACATTATGAAGGTCTTCACATAGGCTCCATCAGATTACAATAAAAATTCTAGGAGTAACTTTTTATTTTAATTGGAGATACGTCATACCTTTTCGGCTGCTCCACTCAAGGCTACTTCGACAATCAATATCAAAGTTTATAACAAAGATAGAAAGGGAAATTGAATTATAGAAAAATATCGCGCAAGACTAGTCAGATACTATTTGCACGACATGAATGGATTCACTCCGTCTGGTACTCACACTGTCTCATTTCCATTATAAAAAATAAAATGGAATAGATTGTCCCACATATATATTGATCCAGTGGTAAATTTCGATGTGTATCCAGGTGGAAGCGATGGCTTAACATGCACTGATTTAATAGCAACCAGTCTTCTCCAGATATATTGGTCCGGATCAGATTCTATATTTATAGATGGAAATTTAAGCTGTTTTCAAGTTCACATTATATTTAATTAAAATGGATTGTACTGTTCTAAATTTAAATGTTTTTAGTTTAATTATCATTTACTTCTTTTTTTGTAAGTAAGTTCAATCTGATTAGGAGAAGTTTAATCCAAATGTGGGACCTATGAAAAGACAACATTTTTTTAATTTATTGTAATATCAGAAGAAATATATTTTGCAGCTCCTACTTCAATTAAATTCACATCTATAGTTAGCATTCTATTATATTTAGATCCAAGCAGCGCCTAGCCCTTTTTAGCATCTTTCACATTTGATACTGTGGACACTGACCAAGTCACCTTCAAAAAATACTTCATCGACAGCATGCCTATCGTCAGCTTAGACGCCACGAAGGTACTCATCACAAGTGACTTAAAAATATTTGCATTTCTCTCTATAAAAGAAACTTAACTCTCTATTTCGCAGGCTCCAACAGAGGAATATCTCAAAAATTCTCTCTCTCTCTCCTTTATCTTTTATCTAGTTGCCTCTCCACAAGCTACTCTACAATTAATTATATAGTCTTGACTAATTACTCGCTAGGGGTTGTTGTGATATTTTATAAACTATTCTTCGAATTTATAAATGTGAAGTTAGCAGCTGATGAGCTCTGCAACTCCTTCTCCTCCACGCTCATATTGGATCACACAGAGGTGATGACAAGTCTGGGCTTCAATTACTTCGTTGACCTCAAAACTTACCTCAGCATCTTACTCCAAGCCGAATGGGATTTCTCCTTCACTCAAATCGACTCTAAGGATCTTCTAAAGTTATTTAAATTCATAATTAGAGGGTTTTAGAATCTAGTGAGTACTAAACTGATAGAATAGAGTTGCTGCTGGTTCGATATTGATCCTGCCTGACTTGTAGTAGTTGTATTTTAATTTTTGATCCGCCTGATCTCACCCAAAAAGAAAACTTTTCCAAAGATCGATGCTCATTAAATAATTAAAGAATACGTTATAGACACTGCGCCCATCTCTTTCAATTTCGGAGCCTTTAAATAATTAATTGGGGGGGCCTTTCCTCGTCATCCACTTTTTTCATGAAAATATGAAAAATCACTGTCTAGCCCAAAATTAGCCAAAAACACTAAATTTAAGTCCCGATTCAATTTCAAAGAGCCTATCCTGATCATATTCTTTAATTAAGAATATAGAGCTTGACTCGTAAAAAGCAGTAAGACAAAAAAGTTAATTTTAAGCCAACTGTATAGTCATATTACATTTTTTAGAATAAAATAAAAATATATTTTTAAACATATAAGATGAAAGAAAACCACGAAAATTATCTATACTACAAAAGACATTTAATGTTAAGATGAAATTTATTTAAGCATGCTCTAAGCTATTTAAAAGCAAAGGAATGATATTTAATTATAAAATATTTTTAAAAGAGAACAAGAGAAAATTGGATTGCATATTTTATTAGGAACCAAAGGACAATATGTATTTATAAAATATAATTACTTAGATATAATTTTTAGCTCAGATTATGTTTTAAAGAACTAAAATGAAGAGAACTCAAATACTGTGATATGTAGGTTTAGAAAACTTTGAATATATTTATTACATTAGATATCCTTAATATGTGAATGCGTCGACTTTCCTTAATGATATTGTTATTCCTTTATAAATTAATTTATTATAAACGAATAATTTCTTGAAGGTTTAATTTTTTTCTAAACTAAAGAATATGATCAGAGTAGGCTCTTTGAAATTTATTTGGGACTAAAAATTTGGTGTTTTTGGCTAGTTTTGGGCTAGACAGTGTTTTTTCTTATTTTCATGAAAAAAGTGGATGACGAGGAAAGGCCCCCCCCCCAATTAATTGTTTTTTTTTAATTTTAAGCCTTCACTATAAACGACACCACATGCACAGACTTGTTCCTGACCTACTCAGCAAGCTATGAATCGAGTACCACCCTCCCCTCCTATCTGGGAGTAGACGCTACGAATAAGAAGATCACAGTGGGCAAGACAAGTAGCTTTGCACTCTATGGATAGCACTCATTGACACTCATAGCAACCATGAATAACGGACAGACAGTGGAAGCTGATCAGGAACTCTTATTCATCTCCACGGATGATTCTAACAGCTATGAGTAATTGCTTCCATTCATTCACAGAAAATATTATACTTACTTATGAGGTACTTTACCCCTCGACTATCACAGACCAAGAGTATATTGTGGGAACTACAGCAATCACTATAAGTTTCAACGCTTTCTAATTCAAGCCTGCCTCTTACCATCTCATGTATTTTCTGGCTAATCAAGATTAATAGTTTAATGAAATTCATAGATTTTTTTAAAGATGGCACCACCTATGATTCCGAAATTTTTACCTTTGCTGATGGGACTGAGACAGATAGAAAAATTAAAATCTCCACCTCTAATAATGCAAAGGTTTTTTATCTTCCTTTCCTTATATTTTTGGTTGGCACTTATCTTCTAAGTGTCATAGGAAAGTTTTCAGAGAACTCATCTAAGAATGTTTAAAAATCTTACTCAGGCTTTTTGAAGCCACAGTTATTTGTTTTTAGAAGTAGGTTTCGAATTTCAAAGTGACAATCATAGACTAGTGTTTCAGTGCAACCATTTAGACACAGCCAATTGCTAAAGCAAAAAATATGCTATCCTTATAGATTATTATGTATTGAAGCTAACTAGGTCTACTACGCTTTTGACACTATAAAAACGATTCCTTACAATAACCCAGCATGGACAATTAGTATCCCACAATGTGGTCCCCTCACTTATTCTTTCAACTTCCCTAGTTATAAACCAAAGACTGCTGAAGTAGTCAAGCTAGTCTCTTCCTCTAAGTACATATCAGTCGTCTCTACAAACTTTAAAGTCTGAATGAATTGTATATACTTCTTTCAAACTTAGAAGATGTGGGAACCTACCCGATAGTTTTAGCAGCTAAAACTTCAGTGGGTGAAATCAAGGCTCAGATTCAATTCCAGTTGGAGATTAGATGCAAGGTTAAGATCCTCTCCCCCATTGTTCCTCCATCTATAAGCAATTTATTAAATGTGCTTACTTTGTAAGTCCATCTACTTTTAGCTATAGGATTGGAAACTCGCTAAAAATACTGCTTTGATCTAAAATGGAAATATTTATAAGCTACCTTTGCTGGTTTAGTTTAGTGAGTTCATCCAAACTCCTGATTGCGGAGCTCATGTAGATTACTATTTTTTTCTATTTATAGTTAAATTTTAAGAATACACAACATCATACGCGGCGAGGCCAGGACTAGAATTTAATCTCTTAATATTCCAAATTTTATATTTTGAAGTTGATGGGAACCCAGTTCGCTTCGTGGGAACTATGCAAGCATTTTACGTCTGGTCAAATGACCCAAGCCAGAAAATTTTAAGTCGATAATCTATTTTTCTCTCAGATGGGCCTGTACCAGATGATAGTCACTGGAACAATATTTTTTAGCATTAAATCTCTCCAAATATCTCTACTTTAAATAGCGGATGGCTATTATACAACAAGCTCCAGTTTCAACCTTGCAATCTAATTAGTATCCGCAGACTCACTCGAACAAACTGTGGATTACAATCAGCTCTTGTCTATTATAATTTTTTTTTAAAATCCAATTTCAACCTAATATTTTACTCTCTGAAGATTCTATTATTGCTAGAGCAGGTCAATTGACAACTTACTACAAATAAAATAAGAGAGGATTATGTTTATCTTATACGTGAATAAGGATATTTATTTACTCTTGGGCAGCTCGTTCTGATGAAGACAAGTATCTCTTCACTTTAAAAATAAGTGCTTATCAAAGGATGCTAGCTAAATTTTAATAGCTTTCAGTGATTTGGTGCACTACGGGTTTAAGGACACTGACTTTATCAAGATCACCTCTTCTTCCTCCATATTAAGAGACATTTTATTCATGCTATAATGTAAATACATTCTTATTTTAGCAATAAGTATAAAACCTTATGCCGCATACAATATAATATCTGCTCTCACTAGTGTTTAATAAATGCCATGCATGAAGGAGTGCACACGGTTATAGCCTCCTACTATTGCACAAATAATAAGTTCATATTTAGAATTGACAATTTGCAAGTCTATTTTCTTATAGTTTTATAGTAATCCTGAAAAATGCAGTACCTGTGGCAGGTCCGTCAAGGTATCCAAAGCTGTTCAAAATAAATTTTATCTTTGTTATTCTAAATTTTCTTAATTTTTTTAAGTTCACATTAGTGTAAAACTGGATGAGGTAAACTAAGCAGAGCAAGAGGAGCAGCTCAAGAACTTTAGAGATCAGCAGGCAGCGGAACAGTTTGCAAATTTCTACATTCAGATTCTCGAAAACTAAGGAATCATTTTTGCTAGGTTAAATTTATGAATAGCGAAGAATGACAGCGACTTCACAGCGTACATAAAGAGCATAAACTCTGGAGGCTTAGCAAGGATACAATTTAATAAGGATCTGTACACACCCAAAAACTATTCCTTCTTTAACGATACCTTTCTCAAGGTCACAGTCAAATCCTACTACAACAACATAAACTTCACAATTCTATAATTAGAGGCATCATAGAATTCAATTTAATTCACTTGGGAGATTGTTGATTTCCGCTCAGACTACTTCATATATCTTATTTAAAAAGGCTTTTTAAAATTTTCATGATGCAGCTAGATTTCGATCAGCCTCTACAAGTGTCAACTAGAGTAAGTCTTTTCTAAATTATCATTTGTCTTTTAGGATCTGGATACTCTCGACATAATTTTCCTGAAGAATGAGTACTTTATAGCCAAGTCAACCTTGCTTATTAATCATATATAAAAGTTTTAAACTTAGCTATAAATGATTGCTCCCTATAAAGAAGAAGTATGAGATATAGAAGAAGATACCAAGATTTTAATAATTATAAGATATTTATATTTATATGTTGAAAAAGATAAGTTCCTGCTTCAGGTAAGATTAAAAGGTCTCATGAGAGATAATAGATTTTGCGCTACTTCAGAGTTTGAAAGATGCAGTGCAGCAAATTTTAATTCCTGCTTAATTTAAATTAAAAGAAATTTTGACAGGTGGTCTAATGGGAAACGCAGCCTACAATGCAGCTTTGTAAATATCTCTTCCTCTTTGATAATTTTCAAAGTTCTCAATCACTGCAAAACCTCTGGGGCATGATTAACTCCCTCCAAATTACTATCACTCTGCCTTTGATAAATCTTCATCAGAGAAAATATTTTTCTCCTTAATTGCTTTTGATAGACAACTACATGCCTGCGAATGCACAGATAGTGTTCTTAATGCTCACAACTATCTTCAATTTCAACTTTGTGGATTTCTCTTTTCTGGACTCGGTAATTTTCAACTACTCAAATACTGGTCCACTCAACGATCAGTTCGACCAATATGATATCTTTTCAACTCAAAAATTCCATTATCTTATTTGTCTATTAATTTGATAACTCTATCTTGTTTACTAAAGATTTAACTCGCCTTTACACATGAATAGCTAGAATGCAATTGATACTCTGAACAGCCTCTTCTACTTCTTATGATCAAAGTAAATATTAAATAATTAATCATCTTTTGGTGTGTGCTCATCATCTATGCTTTTGTATTCTCAAATGCAAACATAAAAGCATTTATTTTTCAATTTAAGTAAAATTCTTGTTTGGCTTAGCTGTTCAGAAGTTAAAAAGGTAACCTATATCATTTATACTGGGCTATAAGTTTCTTAGTTCTTTTATTTAGGCTTTTGAAAATCTATACTGCACTAGCCAAGATACTCTACTTTAATGTTCTCATCAGAATCATGATCTAATTATAATCATAATTTAAATTTATAATCATATTCTTTATATCGAAGGCTCACTTTAAACTTGTTTATAAATCATACTTAAGTATTCTTTATAAGAATAGTTTAGTTTGCTCTCTGCTCAATTCTCAACATCAATAACTTATTAATTTTTAAGTTAAATTGGTAAGTAAAAATTTAAAAATATTATATAACGTAAGCTCTCCCTTCATCCTTTTTTCCCAATTTAACTTTTATCTTACAGTTGATGTTCACTAACTACTCTGATGCATTTAATTAGAAAATTTTTGTCCTAATTCATTATCAAATTAAAAGCGCTTAAAATTTTATTTATTGTCGTCTCTGTTTGCGATATTCTTCGTCTGCTTCCTTGTGGGCATAATGATTTACAATTCGGTGCTCGTGGCACCAAAGCTAAGCAAGATAATTCAGGCAAGGAAGATACTTGAGAAAGAATAGACTCTCCAACATGAAGGCGGTACTACCGAAAAAGTAAAACACTCCAAGGATTTTGTCAGTGAAAATGTTAGCTCACTTTTAATTGAATTGATTTTAAATATATTATGGATAATTTTTAAACTTTATGATGAACTAGATCAGTAAAAAAAAACTTAACAAAGTCACTTATTTATAATAATCAGAGTGATGTCAAAGCCCTAAATTATCAAAGTATATTTATCGGGCGTCGCATCTGCGTGGGGATCACCATGGTTGTTTGTAACATGTCACCTAATTTCCAGATATTTGCAATTCCAAATAACTTTTTTAATTCAGACTTATAATTTCTCAAAGTATATAATTGTGAATGATGATACAGAGCATTCTGATGATAATTTATGTAATACGAGTGCAGCCCTTCGAAAAGAGAGCCAGCAACTACATATTAAAATATGGTTGACAATTAAAGTATATAACAATAGTTTATAAATATTTATAACATGGAGCTTTTCAATGAGGTGTGCATCCTAGGTGCAATTTACCATCTTATCGTCTTTTCTGAATTTTACTTCGAGCACTATGAGATGAAGTAAACTCAATAAGTCTTTTCAGACAAATGATAAATTTGTTTTAGAATATCCTAAATGAATTTACTTATGCGGGTGGTCGCTTGTGGCACTTGCATTGATTCAGATCATGATAAACTCTTTCTATATCATGATAGTGAGCTTGATAACATCTGTCAGATTCATCATTCGCCAGTGCAAAATACACACTTCATATTTCACATTACGTTTGTAAATAAGGAAGTTGAGAAGACTCAGACTCTAGTATAAACTTGACCAAGAAAAATAATTATCTTATATTAGATACAATACTTATTTTTTTAATCAAGAAAAAAGGAGAGTCTAGTCAAGAAAACATAGCAAATAAGAAACAAGTGGCTTGAATAATTCTTCTAGCATAGTAAGCTGGACAGGCGAGCCGCAAGATCAAACAAGCATAAACATGACTGTGGATGACGACTTGCTCGAAAATGCTTCTAAATTTGTGGCTTCTAAATAGAAAATTAATCGGAAGAAAAAGAAAGTATCTGCTATGAACTCATTCCATGATTAATCAAAGCAAATTTTTTATCTTCTCAGGAAATTAAAATGAGTTAGAGCAGTCACTGGATAAGTAGCAAGACTAATTTCAAAACTCGACCTAGATCGATTTCCTGTGCTCAGACCAGCTTAACGCCACATAGAATATCCATGAGGATACGAAGCAGAGTACTCATTAAATGCAAGATCTTTCTTCATCCTTCAAGCCAGTGCATTCTAAGAAACTTTCAAGAAAAGTGAAGGAGCAACAGTAGCCGATGTCAGAAAATAGAAAACGCAAAGCTTCAATCAGCAAATCTAAAAGAGCCGACAATATTTCTGACAGGACTGTAGATTATATACCTTCTCACTCACATTCACAACTAAACAGTCATAATAGTTAGACCCCATCGCAGATCTATCTAATAATAATTTTATATTTTTAAGATTCTATAAGCGAATACGAAACCACATCGCCATAATAGCTTGACTAAACTGATGAGAAATCAGTATCACTCATTTTATTTACAACAAACAATATTATATTAATTTAAACTCAAGTTTCAAATAGCTAGGTCTCCACAAGTCGAACTCAATAATTCAAAATGATTCCTACTAAAATGAATACACCGATCAGAATCGTGCTACCAAGCCTTAAATCATAATCTATCTCTATTTGATAACAAAAATTAACTGCCTCTTTAGATTTAAGCTCTTGAAATTGTAGACGACTTTGAGCACTTTTATTATGACCAAGACATCGAAAAGAGACAGCTCAAAAGATAAGAGCTATAAATATACTTTTATTTAACTTATGAGCAAGATAGAAGAAATTCTAATTTTGGCCAAGGACTTCAGATTTCGCTTTCTGAATTAATTATAATTAATTCTATCTATAAAATATTAATGCGCTTTTATATTTTGAAGTGTAGAAAAATGTTGATATAAGCTAGCAATTGCAAAATAGAAGCACTATATCAGCTCAGTAATTTGAATTTAATTTTATTGAAGTAGGATTTAATTTGACGAAAATGGGGACAGAGACTTTTAAATGCCTTACAACTTGGACTAAAAACCAAAAGCCAAGTATAGAAGAGGTTATTGATCACTCGATCATTCTTCTCTATATCCGACAATTTATTCTCATTTATAGCTTTCCGTTTACTGTAAGCGGGAAATCCATCGAATAGTTTATATAGATTATCAAATCAGAAACTAAATGCAGTAGTTTATTATTAACATCAATAAATATCAAATTTTTAATCCATTATTGTTAAAAGTATTTACAATTTAATAAGAACAATTACAAAAGATAGATTATTTGAAGGAATAAAATGTAATAAAAACCTGCTCTATGTTAGATAGATAAGTTATCATCACTAAATAAATAAAATATTTAGCTATCTATTGATCTATCTAATTAAGGAACTTAAATTCATTAGTTTATTTAAGAACTATTTAAAGTCTTCATTTAAACTAATATAATGACTAATATAGAAGCATATTTTATTTAATTGCAAGTCTTCATCATATATAATACTTAATAATATCTATCAACGCCTCTAAAAGATTATGACGTTCAAACTTCTTCGAATTCTGCAATAATTTAAACCATTTTTGACTAGAACAAATTATTTCCAAGGTTTGCTCCTCCTGGTCTACTTAAGAGTAGGAGTCAGCAGTGCCTGCAGCTATTCTGAGAAATACACCTACTACTTAATCGATTACACCTATCATGAGAGGTATCCACAAACTATATTATTTATAAAGATATAACATAGTGGAATTTAGATCTTTGCTATGGAGTTCCTTGTGACTCAGACGAATATTTTAAAATTTTCTTATATAAAAAGCTATGAATATTTTATAATATTTTACTTAATTTTGCAATATTGTGAGAGCAATAACTGTTCTGGAAATGTGATTAAAAGATAAAGCAATATTTACAACTTAGAAATAAATTTGACATATTTTCTCCCTTAAGTTACAATTGTATATATTGCTTAATACTGAGCAATTTGAGATTCTTATTTTTTATTAAAAGGAAAATTAGTAAAACGAGAGTAAAACGAGAGTAAATTTAATTAAAATGTGTGTGGGGTATCGATGTTCAAAATATGGGCTATAATCATGATATCGATATTCTCCGTTTTCTGCCTCATCGTCATAATCGTGATTGGTCTCGCAATTTACAACAGGAAGAGGCTCCGCCAGAACTAAATAGTACTCAGAAACTTATAGCATGCAGTGGTTGATGGTGAAAAAGCAGAACTGCTCTCTGGCATACCAGCCACTGGTGGCACAATAGTAGATCAGGGTTTATTTAAACCTCTAGGCAGCTAAGGGAAGTAAAGTTTAGGTTTATACCCAATCAACTTTGGAGCTTATGGTGCAAGCTATCTTATTTTTAATCATGCTCAAGGATTATATCCCATCTATGTAGCTTAGGGCCAGCTGTAAGAGTAGGAGGCAAGTCAAGAAGTCCCTCAGCACTCAATAAACTCAGCCTCTGTTCTGGAAGTGAATTCATAGGATTAGAGTGAAGGGGATGAAGACAATATTTAGAGTGACTCAAATTGATATTCCAATAGGCAGAAGCCAAATGGACTAACTATAATTCTCAGCAGTTTGTATAATAGAATGAGAGCTTTTGTTTGCTATTAGCTTTATAAATGGAAAAAATTATATTATTAAAATGTATTTTCTTTGTATAATTCTACTTTAATTTTTGCGCTTAGCAACTAAAAGGAATTTAATTCCTCTTTACAATATTAAAAATGTAATCTATAACTGCTAATCTTTTTATTTTTTAAGATTAAATCTATCATTTAAAAATTAATACAATTTGTAATAAAATAAATCAGAAATGAGACTTGATTCTCTATTTTCGTAAGGCATTTTCAGCCCAGAGAAACTAATGAGCTCTGC
>JAJKFJ010019541.1:0-29800 GCA_027382625.1 Tetmemena sp. SeJ-2015 | reverse complement strand
TCCCTATCTTCAATTTTGAGAGCAGTAAGTCTATCCCTCTTCTTACCATGTAGACTAATTTCTTCTTCAAAACGTTGTACTTATCTCTTGCCTTTCAGGCTTCTTACCTCATTTCCTATTTGACCATGGAAAAGCGTTTTCTAGCGGGTTTATTAAACATTTGCGCTTGCTTCTTATTTATTACGATCCACAATCTTCCTCTTCATTACTTTTCTAGAATTGGAGCGCACAGGTTGATGCTCTTGTGCTGGCGAACTTACTCCGAAGTAGCCTTGCAAAACTTGTTCGCTCACTTCTTTTTTATCTCCTCTGTTTTGAAATGACTCGTAGAATTTTGGCTAGCTCTGGGGAACTGATTACTTTGAGTGGTGGAAAGATTTATTCGAAGCGGAAGTCACTTTGAGATCTCTGTCCTTCCAGGTCCATTTCATGCCTCCTCTTCCTCTTGAGGAGCTATATTAATCCCTCCCTTGGTTAGGCTATTATACTAATTAAACAAAAATAGACACATAGGATATGAAGTTTAATTAAGGTGAAGCGAAATTTAACTTAATATTACGATTGGAGATTAACATACTTGCTTCTTAGATTATACGATGGTGAATGCTGCTGCTCTGAGTTTAATTTTTCAAAAATTGAAAGCTTATCCTTTTAAGACTCCTAAGAATTCTGTTCTACTATCGCAGATGATCCAAACTTAGAGACACCCTTACTTTCAAGAAATATTCTCTAAGTCTTGGGCTTCCCCTCCATTATGACATTTGAAAGAGGGATCTTAGGCAATTTCAAATGAACAGAAGATTCTGACGCCCCTCTTATTTCAGAAGACTCATAAGAATCGTAAGCCTCCTGCTCATAATTTTCTTAGGATGAAGATACATCAGAGGAGGAGGAAGACAATTTTGGGTTCAGCTGCTATAGTTTATTAGTCTTCAAGCCTTCATCGTATTTAAGGTTCAACAAATTAAGGGAAGGCTACTACTCTTCTCTTTAAGAGATATCTTCTCTACAGCAGCTTGATCTGTTACTACCACGAGATAAGATCTTCTTATGCATTTCTCTAGGTGCAGCTAAAAAGTGGCAAGCCCTCAAATTCTCTACTTCAGCTAAGTCAAACGAAAATATTTTGATATATGTAACTTAATTAAGATGAATAAGTCTGCACAGTAATTAGAATTTAGATGATTCTGATCAGATATTGCAACTAGTTCATGCTATTGAATCTTCTTCTAGGTGCGGCGCTTTTTAGGCATGAAGTCACCAAGAATAAGAGCTGTGGTTTCATGCACAGCTAAGAATGAGGTAGCTTAGCTGAGCACCTAGTAGTTTAAAGAGACCTTGAGAACTTATTATCTGAGGAAGTCTGGATTAAGTTTTTAATCCCTTTCTAACTACTGCACTTTCATCCTCGCTGCAACTTTGAATAGGTCCTCTCCGTCAGGCAGAATCTGAAAGTTTGCAGACTAGTATTACTAATTAAGATGGAATCGATGTATTAAAAACCATGGATAGATATGAAAAGCAAGGCTTTGTATTTTGTGTTCTTCACTGGATATTTACACCTGCAGCTCGTTGAACTACTCCTTATTAAGTATTCCAAAAGTAGCAAACATTTAGTTTGAGGGAAGATCGTACCCCTCATCCAAAGGCCCCTCCATTACCTCCATATTATTGGCTTAAATATAGGTGCTGGTTGAATAAGTTACTTTGCATTTCTCAAACACTGGTTGAGTGGCTCTAGCCAATATCTGCTAGACTTCCTTATTAATGTCTTATTGACTAGTGATAGTCGAGGAAGATCCTCTTCCAGCTGCTGAAATAGTTTCCATAAACTCTGTCTTGGAATCCTCCCCTATCCCTAAGATTAAATACAAGTAATTTAAAGATGTGTAGCTCAGTCATAAACTTGAAATCATCAACAACCTTCTTGATCGATTGAGTTTGATTTGCAGGAAAGATGCAGTCTGAGATTAGAAACACAGCCTTCTTGCGGTTGTAACTCTTGTGTTTCAGAATCGTTTCACAAGCGCTTTCAACATTCTTCCTCCCATAAAATAATTTCATGGTTGAGGTTCAAGGTTTTGATATGCTCTATGGCGCTTGCTATATTTTGCTAGTCTACTACTGCTGGACTGAAAGGCTCAAATATCCCCAGGGACTGAGATTACTGACATAGGAGAATTTCAAAGTTAGAGTCTAAAGTATTTAGAAATGAAAGCTATATCTCTTGAAAGATTTTAAATTTGTAAAGGTAAGGATCTGAGCAGAAAAATGCAAGTGTCCTTTAAGAGCTATTCTTTCTCACTCCAAAAGAAAGAGGAGCAGTCGACTACTAAGATGAAGGTCATGTTTGTCTCTTGAGCCTAAGAGGCTGGAATATCCTGAGGGTCTGGCCTGTTTCCATAAACTAGCTGCCATCTCTGCTAATCATTCAAACTGACTTTCAAGTCGACATAGCTAGGCACGATTGAAACCAAAGTTGCTATTTAATCCGGATATAGGGGAGAAGCCTAAGCGAGTAGACATGCTCTCTCCATGCTAAGTGTTCTAAAAGAGATCAGCAGATTTTCTTGCTCTCCTTTAGTGATTCTCTCCTCCTTCTCTATCAAGAATTTCCTTCTCATATTACCAGGATCAGAGTCTGTGACGTTAGCACCCTTGGGCGCACTCAGATATGTTATTTTATGCTCACTGTGAATGTGAACTTCTAATCTGTAGGCGTAGTTATAATGGATATCCTCTAAGCAGAAATGTTAATGTTATGGATTACATTATATTTCTATCTATCCTAAATTAAGCAAGGAAAGAAGGAAACGGGTATTTCAAGACAATAGGCAGCCGCCTCCATAATTAAAACGTGATAGAGTTGCAGTTCCACTATCACCTTAGCCTGTGGTTTCAAATTCCCCACAGCGATTCTCAAATTTTCATTCTCCTCTCTCTCCTCTTCAACTAAGACGGCAGTCTTTCCCTCTTTCTTGGCCTTGAAATACTTGGCCCTTGCTATGTCCCGCTCAAAGATATTTCCTCTTATTATCTCATTGTCTACGTTGATTTGCAAGCTGCCGATGCAGAAATCTTCAAAGATAGGCATATTCAAGAAACCCTCTATAGTTTAACTAGAGGAGAAGATTAAAATTAAAACGAAAGTGTGATGTATTGAGTAAAGGAGTTCTCATAAGTCTGTTGAATGGAGATTCTTGAGAGTGAGTTCCAAATTTATAATTTCTCGTAAAAAATGAAATCTTATAGGATACAAAAATATATTCATTCTGATTCATGAGTATCAAGTTTTATAATGTTAAATTTAGACGTGGACGGATTGGAAAGTTAGAGGCACTGATATCTATTTGCCCTCATTGATAGTCAATAGCTGAAAAGTTCTGACTAAATCATCACTCTAGATGGTTGTTGTCTTTTCCATTTTGATAATTTATTAAACTTCCCAAAATATTTGACTAACCTGATAAAGCGAACTACTGATTATAGAAAGCTAAGCAACTCTTATTCCTTAAATATACTTATACTTATAAATTAGGATGTTGAAGTTGTTTATGAAGATGATCAGACGTTATAGTTATTATTGATGCTCCACTTTACTGTCTTGAGGTAGTCGTCAAACTTTTCCTTTTGGAAGCGCTTGAGATAGTCAATCTTATATTGCTTGACTGTGTGATCGTGACAAGCACTCACCAGTCTGCTGTTTACCTCTGCCATGCTGAATACCCCTCCCAGCTGCAAAGTATCTATTACCTTCAGGCATACCTTAGTGTTGGCTTTCCATATACGGATATTAAAAAAATTTAAGACTCCTTCATGATAAAAATAGAGACAAGTCATTTTAAGGATTGTCTTGTCATTAGAGGAGCTGGCGAAGATTGAGGCTGAGGCTTTGAGAAGTTTCAAAGCAAATATCATATCAGTATGGCCCAGTAAAGTAGAAGCCAGTTTCTCAGTGCGCAGATTCCATATCTCAATCACGTCATTTGAAGCTAGTGCCAGGTAGGACTTGGAGAGTTAGCATACGCAGGTGCACAAGCCTTCTGTGTCAATAGTCAGCATCTTCTCCACTGACTTGGTCATTATTAAATTGCGAATGTAGCATAAGTTTAGCACTCAACTTAGTTAGCAAGAAATAGAAACTATTTCATTACGTCTGCCTTGTAAATCTTAAGTTTATTTTCAGAGAAACAGGCGCTGGCTATCAGAGTTTGAGTAGCGATATCGCTCTTGTGAGCTTCAAACTGCACCTCGCACATGTTCTCAGTCATGAAGAAATACAACAATCTGAAAGCATGAAAGAATAAATACTGAGGGTACTGTTGAGGTATGCTGATGACTGGGATGAGTTCAAGCGTTTTCCAAATCTTGATCTCTCCATCCCGAGACTAAGTGGCAAAGAACTTCAGACTCAAGTTTTAGAGGGGAGTGATAGAATGAATCAAGTCATTCATAAAGTAAGAAGGGAAGTATTTAAATATCATTGTGTGCATTCTTGTACCTCTCCTTGACTGCATTCTTATTCAAATCGTAGAGAGATAGGTGGCCATTTGTAGGTTAGTCAAAGGCATAAGATATCACAATGAGATAAAGGAGAGATAGAATTCAATATGTGAGTATTTTTAGGAATGAGTGAGTGATGAGACTCCTCGATGTAGAGGGGCAGAACTGCGTAGACATAGCCAGACACCTTCAGCGATCTGTATTCCTTGCAAGATGAGCCAGTGGCTTTCCAGAACTTTATAGTCTTATCGTTAGAGCAGGTAACGAAGTCTGTCTCATTCAGTTCCTTCACTCTATTCACGAAACTCTTACATCAACATTGGAAATATCTCATGAGGATAAAATTTAGCTATCTTGTGAGAGTAGTAAGTCCTCTCTTCTACTACGTTCACGTCTTCAACTCTTAGATAGGAGGCAGAGGGAGTGATCTTGGAAGTGGAGCTTGCAGGGAAGTTTTTCAATGATAGCTGCCCTCCTCCCATACTTGAACTAGTATACGTCATATCGTAATTTAAAGTATAAACTTAAACTCTCAATCATATGAGTTTGAGTTGGAGAGAGCAGATGCTGCTGTGACATACTAGAGGGGTAGAAATTATTAGCAGAGGAGGACATGGCTATGGAGCCAACACTCTACTTACTAGGACTGTATACTCCAAAGCTTTGCACTTGAGTGATGCCTGGCTCAATCACGTTGCTGGGTCTGTCCTTGGAAATAGAAGTCCTCATCACATTTCAATAATACTATAACATAATAAGATTGCTTTAATTTTTGGACTGGTTTGGCTTATACGTTGTGTTTTAGAGTGAACTAGATCTGTTGAGCTTGGGTTTGATGCCAGTCTTCGATATGGCCTTCATGGGCGACTCCACCATATCGAACATATCAAATAGAAGAAGAAAGACTTTAATGATTGCAATAGATTTGATATTGACTGCATCCTTTTCGTGGACTTCTCTATGGATGTGGCCATTATGGTTCTTGAAGACCTTGACAGGCTTGTTGAAGATCCTGTCTGGCCCTAGTTTCACTTTGCCTGTGCCTCCTAGTCCGCCGCTGCTGCTCATCGACTGGATAGTCGGGTAAGGCTGTGTGTTTCCTTCCAGATAAAGACTTTATTTTAAATGGAAATAATTATACGAGTGAGATCTATCTCGTCTTGCTCTAGAGTACCCCCTATGAACCTCCTTAACCCTCCAACTCATTATGATAAATATAAGTTATTATAATAAGAGACTCTTCCATCTGAGCCATCTGAATTTATGGCCTTCTGATTCTGAGAAGCGATCATAGTGTTTCCACTGTTTTCAAAGCTGTTCCCCTCCTTAATTAATCTTAGATCGAATTATGACAAATTTGGTGTCGAGAGGACGAGCCCTGTCAGTGTGACTGCTGCTGATAGCTGCCAGCATGATGATGTCCATGCATGTTCTCATTAATAATAAAAATTTACCAAATTATCCCGGATGTTCTCCCTGTCCGTAGAGTCTGGGTTATTCTCTTCATCAACAAGCTCATCGATAGGTTCATAGTCCTCTCTATTAGGTCCCACTCCCTAGCTTATTATCCCCATGGGACTAGTTTGCAGGTTAGCGATGAGCCCAGACTCTACCTGGTCGCTGCCCCTCACATACTCCAACTTAGTGCGCATGTACTCCATGTCTTCCTCGCTCTAGATGCCTCTATCCATCCTCATACTTTCAACTGAGCGCTATGCGAACTTCTCGAAAAACTTCTGCTTCTTCGCGTCCTCAATAGTTATGTACAGTAACTAGTCGTCCACCAATCTAAAATCGAGTATAATAATATTTCTTATCTGTTGAGCCTTGACTGGAGGTGCTCCTCGTTATAGGAGTAAGTCAAGTTGATGCCGCGCAGGTGCCGGATGAGTTTGTTCACAACGATGTCTGACTCCTTCACGCCCTCCGCCGACTCCATTATCTCGTCGTTCAGCTTATTGCCAAACACACTAACAACAAATAATAACATTATATAATATATATCTTTAATATTTGTCTGAAATACTTGTAAAAGAACTTAAATAAACCTTTTTTACAGTTTGTTATAATGAGCTGGACAATTCTCTTCTCCTCTAGCAGTTCTTCGAAGTTGATGAGTTCTCGCTCGCTCTTGAACAGCTGCTCCCTGATATTCTTCAGCTTCACCTCCTCCAGCTGGGACAATCTTATATCCTTAACTCTGACTACAGCTGCCTATAGTGCTTTGAAGAAGTCCTCCAGCCTTGCTTGCCTGTGTCGCTCATAACCAGAAAGGAACTCATCTATGCGGTTGATCGTGGACTTCAGCTCGGAGTGCGCCGACTCCACCTGCATCCTTAATTCTGCCTCATAGTCCTGCACGAAGATTTAAAAATGAATTCTTCATTAACAGATAAGTGCATTTTATTTTCTAGTGTCTGTAGCCAGTATGGTGGTTATTTTAAGTGGATTTAAGGCATTCTGGGCACAGCAAGATCCCCTCACATGTGCAGTACACCACGTACTCCTTGTTGTGCCTCTTACACCAGTTAAAACAAAGACAAAGATAATATGAACAGTGCTGTGAGAGCTGAGTGTGAATATTGGTGAGTCTGTTTGCGTTACTCATCATCATTTTATTTCCAAGATATATTTCGATTTTATTTCAACTCACTCCCCCAAACACAACAACTACTTATTCAAACCAAGCACATTTAAAATCAATATGCAGTATCTATAGTGGAAGATTTAAAGCTAATAAAAATGTATATGATCTTAAAATACTAAGTATATATGAAAATGATTTAACTTCAAAATAGTTTCTACCTCTTTATTCTCTATCTAAGATAGCCACTGTCGCCCTTGGTGAGACTTTCTTGCTTCTTCCTGCCTGAACGCACTCTCTTCCTACTAATCTCACTTATCATGTTCAGTTGCTTCTCGTCAATACCAGCTGCTCTCATAGCCTCCAGCTCCTCTAACTTCCTCAAACCCAACCCTGCTCCATTATAAGGCGCACTTTCCTGCTGATAAGAAACCACGCTACTCGCTGGGTTAGTCTCGGTTCCTAAAGTTAAACCAGTTGCGCTCGTTCCTCTAGACCTGTTGTTCTGATTTATCTATCTTCTTAGCAAATCCTGAGTCATAGCAATCTCTTCTTACTTTAGTCGCTCCTCCCTATCATCTATGGCTTAACCCACTGCTTCAAAAGCTCTTATGATGGGATCACCTTCTTCCCCTACCTTTTCTTAGCCACTTAGATACTCCTCTTCGTCATCTTCACTGCGACTCAGATAATCTTGCCTGCTGAGAGTTGAGTCCAAGTTATTTTTCAAGTATGAACTAGACTTTTCTCTCTTGGAACTGTAGAGTGGGAGGCACTCAGTGTCCTCTTTAAACTGCGGATAGGCTTGAGAGTAGGTTATTCCATAGGGAGTCATGAACAAACTCTCATCCACACTATCATCATCAGATTCGTCCTTCCCTTTGCGACTCTTCTTCTTACTCTTTTTTAACTTACTCTTCTTTTTCAAAGACTTAGACTTTGAGATACTGCTGCTGGCTTCGCCTCCGTGAATATTGTTGCAAGTGTTCTAATCAATAAAACTATTATCTATCAAAGGAGTTCGAGAGAGGTTGTAGGATAAATTAGAAGAATGTTAATTCTGATTGACTGCAAAGCAAGAAAACTGATCTTGAGGGATTTCAGAGTCCATCATCTTTGAACTCATGAAACTCTACTCCTCAGGGTTATGAGAGAGTGAGTTGGCTGCTTGGTTTACTGAGCTTCTTTTACTTGACTGATGAGAAGAGCTGCCATCCTCGCTGTTACTACTTGCACTCTGACTCTATTTGCCACTGCTGCTATTGCTACTTGAGTTGCTACTTTCATCACTGTCACTGCTATCTTAAGCCGGTTTATCTCCCTCCTCACCTCCACTACTACTGGTGTGCTCACTATCAGTAGGGTTACTATCCACTCCATCCTCCTCCTTAGAGCCAGCAGAGTAAGCTCCTCCATCGCTCTTCTCTAACCCATCACTGTTCTCATCGTCGTTGTCGTCGCTCATTATCGCCCCTCCATCTTCCTTATCCCCGACATCGTACTCCTCGCACTCTTGATCATTCTCAGAGTTGAGTTCATTCCCCTCCCTGTCGAAGTTATCAAGAATCTCCAAGTCAGGAAGCATATCCCACATGAGCTCCCTGTAGTCTGGTATCTCGCACACTGGGTTGTCTGAGATGTCTAGATTTTTCAAGTTGCCTTACACGATCTCTGTAAGAGGCTTCAGCAATTCGAAGTCTCTGATCAAGTTACTGGAAAGCTTTAGATTCTGAAGAGTCTCTCCGTAGATCTCCACGATGAGGGGTATCTCTTTGCCAGTGAGGCGATTGTCAGCCAATTCCAGTCGCTGCAGTTTAGGAATGAGCGGGAGGTTGGAGAGAGATTTGAGGTTACAGGAATTGAGCGAGAGTGAGGTCACCTCTGTGAAGAGCTCCAAGAAGTCTCTGTCCTCCTCTGTCAACTCATTCAGTTTCAATCCGTCCATCAGCATGCTCTCATACTACAAATCAAATTACACACACTTGTAATTGAAGATATAATAAAAAATTAATTATAACTGCTCTTACATTGATGGGGATGAGTTTCTTGGTTTGCAGTTTGTCGAGTATGAACAACTCCACTCTGTTCTTTTTCACTTTAGGCATATTTTCAAAAACAACTACTAAATTTTGTAAACAAATGATGAGTCTTAGGTTCTTAATAAACAGAGAGAAAATCTGCAACACTGTTGTCGAGTTTGAACATTCATAT
The DNA here is from genome assembly GCA_027382625.1 of Tetmemena sp. SeJ-2015. Classification (NCBI taxonomy): domain Eukaryota; phylum Ciliophora; class Spirotrichea; order Sporadotrichida; family Oxytrichidae; genus Tetmemena; species Tetmemena sp. SeJ-2015. The sequence goes on along the minus strand of JAJKFJ010019541.1, from coordinate 20,502 downwards.
ACTTCAATTCATAAACACTATTTTTTGCAGGAGAAGTTGATTAAATTTTAATGTAAAAAAGAAACTTTGAGATAAAATAAAAAATGTCATAATCTAGTGAGGGAATTAAAACCGAATAGGACTCTCTGCAAATATCTGAAACCAATCAATCAGTTGAATTAGAAATAACATAAGATGGGAAAGAAGCCACCACCCCAAAGAATATATTTTATACAAGTTTAATTAGCAATATTTTTTAAGATTAACATAACGAATATTCTAGATACACATCCGAACTAGAATGAACAGTAGCATTTGATGCAGCTACAAGTCGAAAATGCCTACTAAGATTTAAACTATGTTGGAAACTAAGGAAAAAGCAGTAGGAGCTAGAATTACAAGTCAACTAATGATAAAACAAGCAAGACTAGAGCAAATGGAGATAGAGTCAAGTTTAGAAACCACCCAGATCTTAAGGAGATGACAGTAATTAAGTCAGATGAACGCTCCAAAGAAATCCAAAAGAAGGAGAAAAGTGATATGAGTTAAGAGTATGTCATTAATGATCACTCAAAACTTCAATCAAACCAGTATGAGGATATATCATCTTAGAACATATCGCCTCTAAATTCTTACAACTAAGATAAAAGCTACTAGGAATAGCAGAGTGAGGTAAAATAAACTGAAGGAGAGCTGAATCATGGCTAGAGTTTTCCAATAAGCTCAATTGGTACAATCAATCAAGATATCGGCAAAGCTAAAAATAAAAACCGTTAGCAAACTTAACTTGAGGTAAATATACATATTATAACATGAAGTAGCCTTACTTTTTATGCCTCGCTATTGACACTTTTATTTTTAGAAACTGATTGGAATCCTTCAGAAAGGTGCGAGGACAAGAACTGAGAGAGACCTGCAGCACTTAGTACCCTTGATAAAGGAGATCTAGTTTTTTAAGGAGAGAGAAATCAAAGACTCAGACTTCGAAGATATAGCTACCTGCTTAACTTATGAGAGCTTGAAAGCAGGTGAAAAAGTCTTCGAGTGGGGTAAGTTTATAATTCATAGCTTATAAAAAATGCTTATAACCTATTTCAGACACCACTGGAGACAAGTTTTACATAATTCTGGAGGGTTAAGTTGGAGTGTTGATACCCCATCCTGACAAGAAGGATATTGAAACTGACATTAGGAGTTTCAGAGCTGCTTAGGATGAACTGAAAGCTCAGCTGAGGGAGGTATAGGACTTCCTAGATTGGGATAGGAGAGGCCGCAGTGACAGCTAGATAGGAGATTAGCTGTAGAGTCACCCTCCTGAGTTGGCTAAGCGATCCAGTGTTGGTCAAAGTCACACTTCAGCCGTTACAACCATCTTTCATCACTCTCATACGACCGTCTAAAACTCCAAACCCTCCCATCGTATTGCTAACTTGACAGCCGCTCATAATAAAAGAATGACTGTAGCTCTTCCACACTATTAGGGCGTCTCTAAAATACAGGACAGTAACTTCTTCCTCACAGGCCCGTAAGATACTACTGATAATAAAGTGCCAAATTAAAAGTAGCGACTGTACTCTCAGCAGTTAAACTTCTTGAATTAGCTGAATGTTCAAAAGCAAAGGTCTTAAATGGTAGTAGAGTCGGATAAGAATATCCAAAGCTTAGATAAGATAGCTAATCAAAAGAACCCTCATATTTAAAATTTTAAAAGTATTTTGGTTCATTTATTTAACTATATTCCCGCAACATTGAAGCTAATGCAGAGGCATTCATATCAAAGTAGCACTTCATAAAGTCCATAGAGGCCAGAGAGGTAATAGAGCTCTAGTTACGATTTCAATGTGGAGAATCTTTCCTCTTCCAGATAGCACTCTTCTTTGAAAAAGCAAAACACTACTAATCAGTTCAGTTTTGATATCTAGAGAATGAATTTGCAAAACTCCTGATTCCCTAATTTTTATTTACTTGCATATATCCATAAATTAGTTATACTTTATTAATCAGGCCAGGAGCAGCCTTTAAGTTCAAATCGGAGCTAATAAGATATCAACTGATTATCTGAACTTCGGTTATCAAAATTCTGAGGCTGTGCCTGGTATAATCCCAAGTGGCTTGCACTCAGCCATGGGGAGGAACGGTAATTATAAGATCTCTGAAAACTCAGAATTCAAGTTTATTGATTGTCAATTATACTTTTGATATGTATTTAATGAGAATCTGAGAGCGATAAGACAGACAAAGAAAGAGCAGCAAGCTCAGGAAGTCTCAGTAAAAAATTAAGTTAGGCTAACTTGAGCGCGCACTCAAAGAGCAAGCAGTAGACCCAAAGTAAAAGTTAACTACGCAGAGGCAGCAAAGGCACAACTTCTTCGTCTAAGAAGCTACTCTTTTAAAGTAAGGTCGCTCTCAGGGCTTAGAAAGACATGGCCCCAGAGGAGAGAAGGAACTACTTGCTAGAATAGATACAGATTCTGAAAGCCTATGAAGAAGAGAGGTACTTCATAGAGGTTGTCAAACTCAATTCTGGGAAGACAAAATAATTATGCAGATGATTTATTTATTTTGAGAGTTTAAAGAGCTTTGGAGAACTGGCTTTGATTAAGAACAAGCAGCGAGCAGCAACAATAAAGTGCACCTAGGACTGCCATTTCGCAGTGATGAATAAAGCAGACTATCAGAAGGTGCTTCAACGAATAGAGCAGAAAAATCTACTCAAGATAGTTGACTTCCTTCACTAAGTTCCCTTTATGTCTTGCATGACTCAATAATTACTTAGAGGTTTTTCATTTTGAAAATTTGAAATGACCCGCACTACTCTGTCCAAGCTTCAGTACTCATTTGAGTAGCGAGTCTACCAACGCAATCAGCCTCTCTATCGAGAGGGCGAGCCCTGCAACTTTGTATTCTTGGTAAAGTCTGGGGAGTTTGAGGTGAGCAAGCGCGTCCCTCAGAGACTTACCTAGCTTGCACAAGCCAATTCAAAAGGGAAGAACAACTCATAGTAATCTGAGCATCTCTAAGCCTATGAGCAATTTCTAGGTGGTGGAGAGTTATTTGCAAGACTATTATATATTATTGGTAAGGAGAGATGAGCTTAAGGAAATAAGAATGGTAGTAGCGACATGTGATAAGCTATGTGAGAGGGAAAGATGATGACCTTGACTTGGATGAGTATCTTTAATTGACTGGGGGTAACGCCAAAGAAGAGAGAGCTGCAAATTTCAACCTGCTGAGGAAAAAGAAGAACAAGAGTTTCAGCATCACTTCAGCTGCAGTTGGATTAATCAAATGATTATTCGATCTTTCTATAATTGGAGGAGCAGGGGATTCTAGTTTTCAGATGGCTGGAATAAAGTCGAAATCTTAAATGATAACTTACAAGTTAGCCCTGGTTGGATAAGGTTAAGTCCTTGCTGAAGAGATATTATTTCTATTTTTCTAATTGAGGATGCACTTTGCGAGAGAGCAAACTATTCTACAACTGTGATTTGCAAGCAAGGCATCAGTGAGGTGTTCTGTATCAAGATCGATGAATTTAATCGCAGATTCAAAGCCAACCATGAGTCTTGGATATATAACTTCATTGTGATTTTTGTTTTACCTATCTCTATTGGAAGGTTCTGATTTTGATGGCCCTCGCAAAGGAAAGAGTAATAAAGTCTAAACTGCTGAAGGTAAGTGGAATCCTATCCACAAACCCAACTGAATAGCTTTACAATCGTTTGTTAAATGCATTTATTACTTTATTGAAAGCAAACTAAGACTTAGGTGAGAGATGAGACCCGAAACGTAATAACTTCTTCAGGAGTAGCTGCTACACAATACCTGCTCAATCAAAACGAGTATGACTTGAGAGAAACCTTGAAAGAGGTCATCCAAGAATTCCCAACAGTCAGTCACCACAAAAAGCTACTAGATCAGTACAAGTAGCACTTCACTAGTTCATAAGCAGAGTTTTAAAGTTTGGACAGAGACATAGAGAGACGACTCAACTCACTCAATGCCAAATAATTTCAATTATTATATGAAATGATGATCTTTTATCTTAATAAAGGAAATCTGTCATACTTAGGAATGAGAATAGCCAGAAGGAGAGGAGTAAAATTCAAAGTATAGCATAATAGTACAAAGAGGAGGGGTCAATAGAGAGAAAGAACAAAACATCTATGAAGAAAAAGACTATTGAATTTTAAATCACTGAAAATAAGGAAAGCCAAAATCGAATTTAGGCAAATCAAAGCCAATCTAAGGATTCAATGAGAAAGTCAATCAAGCAATAGCAAATAGTTCATTTTTAAGAAGAAGATCAGATGGAATAAAAGAGAAGCGCAAGGTCAAAGAGCAGAGGAAATATTAAGAGAATGGAAAATTTACTGGATCACAATTATATATATATGTATTTAAAGTATTTATTCTAGCTCCCTCTAACCTGATGGAGACTCTAATAGCGAGCGCATCGAAATTCCATACACAAGAATGTGACTACTTTTTTTAATTTTTCCTCTTTTTTTAAATGTATATCTCTTCAAAAATCGCTGAAGTTTTAGATGCCTATCATAGACCTTTAGACCAGCCCTAATAGAACATCCAATTGGGACCAGCTCACAAAAAAGCATCCTTCGTTTCAAAGAGAACCCCAAATGAGATGTTGGTTGAAGAGCATGCCTACGAAATTGATTCTCCTATCAGGAAATTGCGTCAGAAACTTTCAGCAGAGAGAATCCCTTTCAGTCTTTCTCAGATTTCTAAAGAGTCTCGCCTCTCGCACTATCAGCAGACTATGCTACAACACAAGAGTTAAAGAGACAGCTTTCAGAATACTATGCTAACTTAGTCGTCAGCAAATAAGAAGACGAGAGGAGGACTAGATGAGTCTGTTGACTAAGGAAAGTTTCTTAATTCCCTCTCCATTCAAACAAATTCAGAGATCAAGAAAGATGTAAGCTTAGTGAAGAAGCGAGGCAAGCTTAGTTTTCATATTAAGCATTCAACTGACTTCTCATCAGACACGAAGGAAGCTTATGAAGATTCTCAAGCGGTATAGAGTAAAGAGAAGACGACCTCAGAATTCGTTAATCAAAGAAGAGCCTAGGCTAAGAGTGCAGCAGGCTATTATAAATCCACAGACCGACCTGAAATGAGACGCTCTTACAACATCATTCAAAAGCTTCCTCCTCCCTACGACTCAAACCAGTCCTAATAGTAGCGTAATCTATTAAACATAAGCCAATTAAGATACTCCTCAAACCAGTCCTCAAGAAATAATGAGAGCGTTTAGAGTGGTGCTTTAAACACTCATTAGCAATAAAGACAACCTTCTATGACTGCTTTTGACTCTTAAAGTGCTAACAATAAATTCCTGCAGAAAAGAACTGGCTCCAGAACTTTAAGAGAGAAATATGCTAAGGCCAAAAACCAGATGCTTTTGAGTAGCTTTGAAAAGGGTTAGCCATTTATGCCAGTTTTTCAGCCTGACACTTATATATCGGTAGCGAGCACTTTGCAACCGAATACTAATTTAGCAACGACAAAGTAGACCTAAGAATTTATCATTAGATCTCAGTAAAGAATGAAAAGTAAAGTTTATTGATTGAAGAAGTATTTCAATTCTTTCCACTTTTCTAACACTAATCTTTTTTTACTATCGCTATCAATCAAAATAATTATTTGAGTATGAAATGTCTATGTCTCTTTAAAATCTTCCAAATGAGATCCATCAAAAGAAATAATATAATAAATGAAGATAACTTTAGCAACAACTGATAATAAAGAATAAATCTAAGAGGCTATCAAAATGAACACCTTAAATGTTCATCAACATGGAGACGAAAATAATTCATAATTTCAAAAACTGGAGTCTTCAAGGCTGAGTCCCTATTCCATTTAGCAATTAAGAGCTCTAAATCAAACCTCACCCTTAAGAATAGGGTCATAAATTTTCATAAATTCATATAAGTGAGAGTTTGTCCTTATTTAGGGTAAGAACTGATTATGTAAGATCAAGACAACAAAGTGATGAGAAAGCTGTTGCGGCATCAGCGAGCAAGAATAAACGCCAGCAGTTTGTCAGAACAGTACCGGACCTCCCAGATTTCGCAACACGCTCAGGGGATCTCCAGTAATAGATTGATCGATTAAAATTCGCATGGGATCGGTCAAAATTCTTAGCCCACTTATCTCCCAAGAGTTATCAAGAAGGATCTCTCCTATGACCAGCCGAGTCTCTACTATGACTATACGCTCCAAAAAGAAAAGCGAAATCCAAATCATACCATCAGAGACATAAGTTCCAAAAATAATATCTTGATTAAAAATCAAAATGAAGCTAGTATAAATATCAATAACAATAATGTCTCACTCCCTTATCCTTCGTCTGAGGATAAAAATCAGATTATGATTAACTAGAGATCCTTGTAAAACAAAGGGTACTTTGAGATACAGAGTAAAGTGAACTAGTAATAATTTACGATCAGACAAAATCAGAGAAACGCTCTGAATAGGTCCGCTTTTGACACACTGAGTATTTAAAAGGAAAGTTATCTATCCGCAAACTCGTAGCATACTTAGTTGCGAACAGCTAGTTATGAAGGCAATTAGAGCTTTGATGGGTAATTGGAAAAGGCAAATTTAGGCACACTGAAGCCTATTTCTTAAATACTGAAGAAGCCAAACTATTTTTTGAAGAGAGGTTTAGTTTTGAATAGGATGATTAAGAGAGACTTTATGATCAAGGAAGGCATGAGCAATCTAACATAAACTAACTTCAAGGGTAGCAAGAATGAGCAATCCTAAGTTCATTCAAAGTTCTAGGTGTATAATGATACAAGTCAAGAAAAGCCCAAATTCCTACTGACTTCGCAAAAACTGAAGACTTTAGAAAATTCAGGACCAACTACCTCCTAGATTACTTTATTTTTAGATTAGAAGCAAAAAGGCTTTGGTGAAAACTACAGCAGCTGTAGGTGTGTCCACTTAGCAAGACTTTTCATACTATGAAGATACAAGAAACGCCCCTAAGGATCAGCGAATTTAGCTCTCCTTGACAAAATCCTTGGAGAAGTCTTTAAGAGCTTTGGAGAATCAGCTTCATGAAGTTGAAGGTGAGGAATTCGAAACGTTAAAATCAAAGAATAAGTACAATCGGAGCTAAATGAATTCCGAATAGAAGGCAGAAGGAAGCAATTAAAACCTCGAGGACACCTTATCCGAGAGATAGCTGGAAGATCTCAAATCTATGAATAAAACTGGTGGAAGTATCTTAAACCCTTAAGAATAATTCTCTGAGACTTAGATTTCAAAAGTGGAAGTAAAATAGAAGCTACAAATGGATGAAAGCTAAAACTTTGATTTTTATTATCTGACATAAATTTTTTGCTAAATGGGGGAAGATGTAAAAAGCAGAAACAGCATAGGCGTAGGGTTGTAAACTTTTGATAGCTTCGAGGATATTAAAAAGATCTACTTCAACAAAGTTGACTCCAGATCCTCCCTTGAAAACACATAGACTATTTTACCAAATCAGCAGTAAGTCTATCAAGAGCCACAATAGAATACAAAGATGATTCAGTATACAGATCTCAAAACGAGGCAAATTCTTTTCCCAAATATTGAGGGCAATCATTATATATCATCATTTCATTTTCATTTAAGGGCCAGGACACCAGAGGTATTAAGAATTATTATCAGAGAAATGCAAGGCACTTGTCTGTAGCTTCCTACAGCCAAAGGCTTTTGAGTTAAGACTAGTTCAATAACACATCTATTATAATTATCTCTTTCTATTTTTCCATCTTAATCGCGTTTCCTGGGCTCCTCTCAATATGTGTTAGACGCTAATTTCTACTCCCAGCCCTAAAATAATAACCCTATCTAAAACGAAGAGAGAAGGAACGTGTTCTTCCACACTGAAAAATCAAGACAGAAACTACTCAGGTAGATTGATAGATTGATGGGACGCATTAAAAACAGCAAAGAGGAACAGTTTAAAACTATCAACTCAGATTAGTAAGCTCAAAACTTAAGTTAGAATATGTTAACTCATAACTTGGCCAGCAACCCTTAAATACTAGTGAATGATAAGTAGTTCCCTGTTTATACACCAGAAAAGGGCAAAGATTCCTTAGCTGCTCGAATAATCAAAAGGAAAAACGGCACCAAAACATTTAGACCCAATGTCTCTATATTCCAAAATAAGAGTAGCACTTATGATGGAGGTATATTTGTAATTAAGAAGGATTTTTATTTCAATTTAGAATCTGAAATGATTGTAAGTGGTATAAAGCAGTAAAGTTAGAGAAGTGATAGCTACCACCATGTTGGGAAACAAGACTAGCAAATTTCTACTTTATTCAACCTCACCAACTACCCTGATTCTGCGATTTCCCAAAATCTTATCTACCAAGAGGCATCTACTGGATTAGGGTATCAGCAGATAAACTACCCTCCTACTACGGGAAAGATAGATCACTTTTATCAGACATTTTCAAAACTTGAAAACGCGAATGACTAGGCACCTCAGAAAAATTCTAAGTAAAAAGCCTATGACCCTAATCTTCTTTCTAACAGCGTGCACTAGATTGAACTCAACCCTTATGTGAACATAATCTAGTCAAGAGCAGCGAAGAGGAAAAGTGAGACAAGCATGATGCCTCACAGTCTACAAAAGTCTACCTTATAAGATATCTCACTTATAAAATATAAGCATCAGCAAGAGACAAACTTAACAATACTCTCGAAAATATAGACTGATAGGTAATCTCAAAGATAGAGTTAAAAACAGATCGCTAATAAAAACTGCTCTGATCCAATCTAGGATAGTTCTCTGAATAGTCATCTTAGTTCCCCACAGTAAATTGAGATTAAAACTCAGAATCCTAGCTTTGCAATTGATTATCAGGGCTCAAGCACAAATTTAGAATAGCAAGAGAAGAGGGCAAGATTAATCAACACTTAGTACGGTAGCAGTGAGCTAATTTAAACAGCCAATTTTTCACCAAAAACCTAGCCTATACAGAGTGGGGAACATTTACCTGCTGAATTGAGATTTCACAGTCTTGAGATAGATATGCCAAATTAATTTACTTATCTTTCTAATGAGACCAGTTAATTGAATTCATATCGATAGTTAGAGCCAAACAGTCAAGAGAACCCAAATTTCAATAAAACTTATTCAAATAATGGCATCTCCTCTTAGAGAAGAAACCAAAATAGCAAATTAAAGTTTGAAACATTCCATATTGATGGAGAATTAGAGAAGAAAAAGGCTTTTGAGCACTTAGATAAGTACTTATAAGAGGCTATTGGAATTGAAAATTAATAAAAGGCAAACTTGAAATAGGAGGATAAAAATTAGTTCTACTCAGCAAATAATTTGAGTTTAAACAACAGCAAAGAGAGCTAATTAAGGAGTAGAGCCTTCTCTAAAGATACTTCCTCTTATTATAATAAAAGTGAGCATAGGACGATAGATGCAGAATAACAGAAATCAAGTAAGGAAGATCAACATATAATATCGAATGGACAGAGTTCTCAGGACCTTTTGAGAAGTTACAAAGGTCAAAACATGGCAACTTAGCAAATGTAATTTTAAAGGAGCCATTTATATCTGATAATTTTGGATTAAATGAAGAATAAGTTTCATTTGAAGACTATAAATTAGATTTAAAAGTATATGAAAGAGCTTAAATATAACATATCTCTCAACTAGACTCCTCCATCGCAGAGCCCTTAACAAGAATGAGTATATTAATTCATATATTCATGAAGTTTAATTCATCATCTACTTAAAATAAGTTCTGAAAATAATTCAAATTAGAGATAATCATTCCACATAAGGCTCTATTTATTTTTCATGTAGTTGAATTTCTAAGAATATATGTTGCAAAATAAGTACATAAAATTGAAATCCATTTCGATTTATTTTTCATTTCGGAAATTTGAGCTAATAAACTTCCATTTCAAGTACTTTGAAATTAGGAGCCCCTCCAAGATAGCTCTCGCTTTTGATCGTCCCATACTTATACCCTTTTGGCAGTTGGTATATGTATCCAAATCCTTTGCTAAAGCCCATGCTCTACCATTCTTCCTCAGGCTAATCTTCCTCTCCAAAGTTGTTTAAAAAATTATTATCCATTAAGTAAATTAACAAGTAAACGTTCAAGTCGCCTACTCCGAACATGCTCATTTAAAGTTAGCTGTAACTCACAGACCAGCCAGAAACTGCCTTTTGATTTTACAATTGCACAGTTTATTTACTTAAGGAAAAGAGAAACGCCTTCTCATCTTACTACTATGTGTAGCCCTCCTTCCATGGTTTAGAAGTGTAGCCCCCACAAACAAGACCGTGTTCGCTCAAGATGAAATGTAAAGTGGGGCCCTTTTTATCTATCTTAGAATGAAAAGCCTCATTAGTTAATCCATCTTGGGTTCCTTAATAGATGAGCGAGATAAACTTAGCTCAGATAAGAAGTTATATATCTTTAGTTTAGAAGGAGTAGTTTATCTGCAACTTTGAAATTTGGGATCTGTTTAGAAACAATCCCTGAAGAAGACTACTAAATCTCATTTTAAACAAGAGCTCAAAATTTCTCATAGTATTCCTCATCTTTATTCTAAGGAATCAATATCTAATTTTCAAGAGTTTCAACCATCAACTGTAATTATAAATCCCTTTTATTTTTAGTTTTTTTTTAATTTCATTATAAAAATAGCAGGCAACGTTTAGAATAAAGGTTTATAAAATAATTCAAGTTTTAAATGAAAGAGGCTAGATTGTTATTTCGCAAATTCGCCACAAACTATAGTGAAAGAAATACTTCTCAGAGAGGGAATTTAGTACAGCTAGCTTTTCGAGATTTCAAAAAGCGCGCTTATAGAGCTTAACCATACTTAAACTTTATAGACGAAAATGAACTACCATTCTTGTCACCCACTTTCGCAAGAAACATTAACTTAAAAAGACAAAACTATTATCTTTAAATTATACATTCATTTGTTTTCAGTCTAACCTGAGCTAGTGCAAACTTGCGATCACAAAAAGATTTTAGCCTATTTAGACAACTAAATTCTTAATAGCTTGGACCACAAAGAGGTAAGTTTTATAAAAGGCAAATATCTTAACTTCGCTATTAGTTTGCAATCGTTGGAAGATCGAATGTGGGGAAGAGCAGTCTGATAAACAGCATCATAGGTTAAAAACTAGCAGATGCTTCAAAGACACCTGGAAAAACTTAAAGTCTGAACTTCTTCAATCTCCCAAGACTGAATTGCCAGATAGTAGACTGCCCTGGCTACGGATTCGCTGTTGCAAGTGATGTCTAAAAGGAGCAGTGGAGAAAGTTTATGGAAACCTATCTCAAAAAAGCGACTCGCCTTCATAGAGTTATCATTCTAATAGATAGTACAGTTGGATTGATGGAATCTGATAAGATGCTTATGGAAATGTTATCATAATCTCATAGACCCTTCCTAATCGTGTTAACAAAGGCAGATAAACTGAAAGATGGAGAAGTCGGAGGAAAGCTGAAAGAGATTGGAACTCAAATAAGAGGCATGGGTACTCTTTGTAGTCCAATCATGCATGCTACTTGTGCTAAAGATGGTTACGGGTTACAAGAATTAATGGCCAATCTAATCTACATCCTCAATATGCCCTTGTTAAGCAAACCTTTTTTATTTTTAACCTACTTGAAAGAGAATGTAGCTGTCTATAATGATTGATTTCTTGAATTAGAATTTCTCTTACTATCAATTCTCATAATGAAGCAACCAATTATTTCTACTTGTCTCTTAATGAATTCTTCCATAAATGCCAGAACCATATCTATGTCCTCTACTAAATTAGCTCTCTTTACCGACTGCAAATACAAACTAAATCTACTCCTATTCCTCTGATCAAATTTTAATTTATCTATTTTATAAAGTAGTAAATAAATTGCAAAATGGCATTTTAACAACATAATATCAAACTCAATCAGAACCAGATGAAAATATCTGCAGACGCCTAGAATTCTATTTAAATAGTCATCAACTCTGCTTTAAATATAGGTGGCTAAAATTTGAGCTCCCCAAATGGAAGTTTGTACAAGCCTACTGCTCAAAGTAGTCATCGCAAAACGAGTATTATCTACTTTAAGTAAGACGAGTAGATTGCTAGTTGACGCAGCAGCAACGATGTGATTCCTTCAGACTCCACTCCAAAGCCGAAGAAGGAAGGAGGTGGAGGAGGAAGTACGGGAAGAGCAATTTTAACTTCTAAAGGGGTGATAGTTGACAAAAGTAATTTCGCGAATTAAATAAGGAGAGGCGATTCTAATTCCAAGGTTTAGCATCAAAGTTAGAGAGTTAGTCCTAGACAAGTTAGAGAGCTAAATAATGGAAACGCATAGCTGTCAATGGATAAGAGTGGCAGATAAAGCCAAGCGACTGCTTAAAATTAGGATAATTCTTATCAGTCTATCATGCCAACTGTTTTGCAGACGGAAACTTATTTCTCACAAAGAAAGCCAGTTCACGTCATTGATTATATTAACTATATTTCAAATTTAAATAGCATAGACTCCTCAAGTAATCTGGTGAAGACTTCTTCTTAGAATAGCAGAAGGAACAGTAACTATCCTAACGCAACTAATGGAGGAGGAGGAAATACTCTTCAAAACTAAGCAATCCCAGCCATCCAAAACTCGAAATTCAATCTCAACAAGTAGAGGCAGATAAATATAAGATTAAAATTCTAGCAGAGAAAGTTGTTTAGCTATGTTTATATTCAAGAGAGAATCACCACGTCAATAATCCTAACTCTAACTATAATTCATTTTATTTTAACTGAAAGCTTATATCGGAAGGTGTAAAACCATCAACAGGACAGATTCTTAGTAACAGGTCTTCAAAGCATTAACCTTAACAGATTCCATACGTTTCAGGATTAAATATAACGAGCAGCAGTTTTTATTAGAAATAAAACTTGCATACTCATCAAGAAATTACTTAATTCTTTAATTTTTTTCCAAGTGAATCAGAGCAATTATTTCTCCGGTCAAAACGTCAGCTAACTAATTCAAAGTCCAAGTAATACGCAAAATGGAGGCATCGGAGGTTGGGACCATTCAAAAGAGTTCAATGGTGGAGCTATAGGTGGTGGAATCGATTCCAACCTGTCATCTTTATTTAATTTATAATGAAACATGCAAATATTGATCTCCTTAGAATATTCTCTTCAGCAGCTAGTTTAATCACCAAATTCCAAACCAAATCTCAAGCTCACATAATTTAGTCTAGAATCAAGTTCATTCATAAAAGAGGTCTGGGAACTATCAGGAGATAGTTCAGCAGCTAACGAGTTAACAGAGTAAAAGCTAAAAAGCCTCTAGTCATAGACAAAGAAGAGTAGTGAAGTAGACTGAGTAAATGAAGCAATAAAGTTAAGGGAATCAAGGTGTGAGAGGCTATAATTCAAAAGTTTAGATAGAGAATTCAGTGGGAGAGGCAGTTCAGAATTAAGATGGAAAGCAACTTGGTAACTCGCAGAGAGGGCCAAATAATTAAGCCACAGTTAAGTTGGAATTCTTCTTGAATGGCAAAGGAGGGGCAAATCCCAAATCTATTCTGATAGAGGAAGTTGGTTTTAAGCATTTGAAGTTTTTATAATGATTAGGAGGGCGAGGGCCTAGATAACTTAGTAAATGCAACATTTAATGGAAGCATTGGGGCAAGTAGATAGCGAAAAAGGAGAAACCAGTAGCAATTTCTTTCTTATAATTCATCCACACCTAAAATAAACTTACTTTCTAATCAGCCAAATAACGATTAGCAGTAAACTAACACACAGGACTTAATGCATAAATCTAAGGAGGTAGATTTGAATCCTATAGTTGGAGGGAGTGGCTATAGAATGGATATCAGAGGTCTAGATGATTAGGGTGTTGTAACTGTGGTAGAGGAAACTGGTAAAAATAACTAACACGGATTGCTCGAGAAAGAAAATACCAATCAGAATTCCACTCTTAACTATAACAATGAATAAAAATACTGATATGAAATTTCCATATTAGATTTTCAATGATGATGCGGGAACATTTGCTATGCACAATTCAAGCAGCTTGCATCTTATCAATAAGAGTGGGAGCAATAAAAACTATGAGGCCACTATGAATACTCCAACTTTAAAACTTACGCAAAGGTATTCCTCAGCAATAATAGCTCAAGCAAACTAGCATCTACTTCCTAATACTTCTACAAATCTCAACATGCATTCAATTTTTCCTTTAAACTATTACATTTCAAACTTTTGCACATTTAGAGCTAGAGTAACCACTAGAGTTCTAATGCAGCTGCAAATCAAATAATCAGCAACATTCTCGCAGATAATGAACAGTCCTTGAGTAAAGTAAATTAATCAAAGAAAGTTGCTTTGCCAGTCTCTTAGCACCATACCATGCCAATTTCAGGATCAGATTAAGTAAATCTCATAAGCTAACTCAACCAAGCGAAATTAAATCAGCAACAACTCTTAGGTGATGTGATTATGCCTTTAGTGAGAGTTGAAACTTTTGGATCCGCTAATAGCTTGTACAAAGCATCTAGCCTCATTTAAAAAAAAAAAGATACATTTATTAACTCATGTTCAATCATGTTAGTCCAGATGTGGCAAAGTTTCTAGATCAGGGCGATAAAATGAGACTTGGGATTTCCAAGGAATTCGATATGATGCCTGGCAAGAAGAGAAATAACAGCCAAGAACAGATTGAAAGCTTTGAAACGAAAATTAATCCAGAAATCCAAATCTCTAACAACTCCACCAATTTTTTTCTTCAATCTCTATTCATTTATTGTAATCAAGAAGCCGAGAAGTCATATTAGATTTAGATTGCAAAGGATAGGGACAGTTCAAACCCTGTGAGGTTAAAGCAGACTGAAGAATAAGAGATTACGAGGTAACTCATTCAAGAGCACATCGAATAGAAGCAAGTCAAGCTTTTAACTCACAGAGGTTACAAACCATTTGGAAATCAAAATGCTAGGGAGCTAATTAACGAATTCGTTGACCCGTAATCAGAAAATTTCATACCTACAAGAAAGTCTATGAAGTTTTTGGGGGGGGGGACGGAAGTGCACCTCCCCCCCTTTTTATGGTCAAAATAGCCCAAAAATCGTCCTTATAGGCCGAAATGAGCCAAAAATGCCAAAAAATTAAGAGTTTTTGGCCTTCGAAATTTCCTTGAGGGTCAAATTTCATGATTTCAATTTTTTCCAAAAATGTTCTATTTTTTGTTATTAAGTCTAATTTTGATGAATACTTTCATGTTTTTGGGACCCCATCTCCTTTTAATGACAGAGCAACATTTAAACTCCTTTATATTCTTCTTAAAAATTGTGAGCCTAAGAAATGATTATCCTAAATAGGTGTGAGAAGTTCAGCATTTAATTTCCAAGAATTTTAAATGCTATTATCAAAATCATAAATAAAGTAAGCTATCTTTTATAAAATAGAATTAGCGTGACCTTCTCTTTGTTAAAGTCAGAGTAAGAAACCAAATACTGCCATAGATGAAATTATCTTGACTTTGAACTTAACTTGCTATATTCTTCTTAAGTAAATAAATTCGAGGAAAGATTTCTCTATGTTGAAAGGACGTCAATAACTGCAATTTAAAAATACTGAGGGCTGATTTAACTTATAGCCTCTATCTGTGGCGAATATTGTATATCTTGCTAGTACTGATCAAGTATCTGCTTAAATTTGCCCTATATAATTTAATAACTATTATTTTAATGTTAAATTTGACTTGAAACATATTATGAGTAAATTTTTGAAAAAATTGAAATCATGAAATTTGACCCTCAAGGAAATTTCGAAGGCCAAAAACTCTTAATTTTTTGGCATTTTTGGCTCATTTCGGCCTATAAGGACGATTTTTAGGCTATTTTGACCATAAAAAGGGGGGGAGGTGCACTTCCGTCCCCCCCCAAGTTTTTTATTCAAGGAGTATTTATTCTTGCTCATCTTTTTAAGTAGATGTCTTAAGATTTCAGGTTACAAACTAGGAGACAAAGATCTTCCATGCTAAAAAGTGAAAAATCTTTTTCCCAACCACCAATAAGCAGGTTAGCCGACGGGTCAGCTCTTAAGCAAAAGCTTTTATAAAACTCCAATCCCGTTGTTATAGAGCAAGCGAGGGCTGCTAGTTAACTTCATCACAAGCAGAACAGTGTTTTTAAAAATTTAAAAGAGCTTTGAGAATTTAAAGTGCTCTAAGCTACAATTCTTAGACAAGCAGCATTGGATAGAGCTCCTCTCTCATCAAGAAAGTAATGCAAGGATTATCTGCTAATTCTAAAAAGCTTGGACTGCCAGTCTGCATCGAAAAAGTAATAAGAGATTCCTACAAGCCCCAAATAGTTCAAGTGGGGAATTAAAGATAGAGTCTCTCGCAGCTATACTCTAAATTTAACTAGTTCAATCAAATAATCCAAGAAATCAATACCATTTCTCTTATTCAAATTTATCTTATATTAAATTTCTCAAGACTCTCATTTAAAAAGAGGAGAGATATCACACATGGAGAACACTAACACTAATGATGAGAAAAGAAAAAGTTAAAGCATGAGTTAAATGAAAAGCTTAAAGCTCTAAGGTTAGGCTAGCACGAGCATTAGAGAAATTAGTCAGAGCAAATTAAATCGATTAAAGTAATTACGAAGCAAAAGATTTCAGAGTGAGATAGCAGAGATCAATGAACTCGCGATCACATAGCAAAACACTTTAGTCAATCAAAGTGGTCAAGGATATATTCCACAGTTAAAGTAAGTATTGAGGTTGCATGAATATCTTGACTAATTTTCTATGTAGTATGTCAAGACTAAATGAAACTCATTTATCAGCAATCAGCGGATAATACACCGGAATGAAGACTCAGTTTTCTCCTGGAAAATACATTAGAGATGGAGCACAAACTAGCAACAACTATCACTCTAAATATTTTCGCATCTTCTATTTAAAATTGACTACTCTCATACCTAGTAAGTATTAAGAGCAATAGAACAAATGGAATAATAAGAGAAAGATCCTTCAGCTAACTTTATTACATCCTCGACTGGGTTTTTCTAAAATGATAACTTTGGAGTTTCAAACGCATCTGATGTGTTCATCAAGTAAGTTCTACGAAGGAAGCACTAAAAGGACAAGGAAAGCCTACTAGGTTTCTCTTTAGAGAAAATAAGATAGGATAATGGAACGCTGACACACACCATTTCTTAGTTCAGTACGAATAAGCACATCGATTTTAAAACTAAAGAAAAATAAAAAAACTACTCTTATAATACTTCTTTTACACTATGAACTAAAGAAACTTTGAATAATTAGAGCCAATTGGTTGAGAACAATTCTTCATCTCTTCAATATGGACCAACAGCACTTTTCAAATACGGGAGTGTTCTATACTCAAAGAATAAAACCAACTTGGGTGAACTTTTTTAGTAAAATAAGAAGAATTCCGAGTACGATTCAAAGAATGACTCTCATAAGAAAACCAACTCCTTCTTCTAAGATAATTTCAGAAATTCCTCAGTTGCACTTTAAGCGTAACTTAATTCATCTCTTTAACATTTTTAACTTAAAATATTTTTAATGGTCAAGGAAGCACAGCAGCTCTGATGAACAATTCCAAGTAAAGTGGGCACTTCAATACCTTACAGAAGTAAATATACAGATAGAAACTAGAAAAGAAGGGTTATCAGCTTAATCTCAGTCACATAAAGAGAAACACAAATAACTCTTTAGCATCAACCGGCATGTTCAAAGGCCTTGATTAAAACTCTTTCATAGAGAAAGATAAGCAATCATAAGAGGGAAGAAAAATCCTGCTTAATTAAAATAGCAGTAGATTCATCGAAGATGAGAAGACTCTCACTTAAGCATTGAAAAATGAAGGAGGAATGAATTTGAGAACACGAAATGGATCTTAGGAAAGCTCTCCTCGCAAGAGTGTTAAAGATATTTCTCAGATCCTTGACCCAAAGACAAAGCAGCAAAGATTCAATTCATCTTACTAGATAAGTCCCATCCATAAGGCTTAGAGTGTCGTGCACTAACCCCTGATACTTTCAAGTTAATTTTCAACTACTTTAGGAGCAAGGAAGCACGGTACTATGACAGCAAGTTTATATATTATACTTTTTTATTACAGCTTCAAAGTTTGCTACTCAATAAAGCTTCTGGAACAAACATGCAACTCAAAGCATAATTTTGCATTTATTATACTTCCAAATAACTTTTAAAGTAATCTGAAGTTGTCCTAAAAGTTTAAGAACATAGACATGAATTACGAGCAGCTTAACTAAGCGAATGACAGCTAAAAAATTACGAGCCAGAAATCAGAGAATTCCTCTTAAGGGTCTTTTAAGAAAATAAAGCAGTTTTCTCTACCTTCGGGTACTAGATTCTAGGACCGAAATTCTTAACTAATTAAATTGCAAGACTAGAATCTGGAGTCAGAAATTGAAAAATAAAGGATTAATGAAAGTAGCCAAAGACTTAAATCTAAGGTAAACTTAGAGAATAGCATAGATTCTATAGTGGAAGAGTCTAGATTTGCATAATCAAGAAGGAATAAATCATATGATTTATCCAAGATGCAAATAGTATTTAAAAGAAAAAATTAGCAGCAGAATATCCTTCACAATGATTAATTTCTGAATCCTAAAATCTTCATTTTTAATTTATGATCAAAGTAGTGAAATAAATGATGCAGTGACAGCTTTATAAAAGACTAAGTTATCTAACTTTGAGATGCATTCAAATTGTATGACTTACAAGGTACCGGATTTGATTAGAGGATTCAGAGAAAGTTAGCCTAAACTACCTCAACCTCAATCCTTAGATAGGAAGAGTAGTTAGCAATAATAAAGGCAGACTAGTTAGATGAAGAGCGTTAGTAGAATGGATTAAAAACGAATTGAGACTGATCAAATAGCGCAAGCTATCTAGTTTGATAAAAGTAGCATCGAATATAAGCTTTTGCAAATTACTAAAGAGGCTAATGCCTATGCCAAGACTAATAGAGAAGAAGAGAAACGATCTTCGATTTTATTAGCAAATAATTTCATATTTTATTATCACAAGGAGCTAATGGAAAGTATTACAACTATGTTCAAGATAGAGTGGATTAAATGGGGAGGCTTTCAGTTTCTCCAGTAGTGGTTTAAAGTCTGAGATTTTATAAAAAACAGGCTTTACCAGAACATCAACCCTCATCTGAGCATATTAATTTCACTTCGACTGATCAGAATTAAACTTTCAACTACATAGAGTAATTTAAGTTACAGCAGAGTGAGGCTGTATTTTAGGAAACATTTTCTAAAAGCGAAGTGTAAGTAGAGAAATCACTAGAGTGAATTTATCTATACATTTAAAATTTATAATAAATAAAATTGCTATCTTAAATGCAATATAAGATAGCAATGAGAATTAACTGTGGATTTTAATTGTAGATAATTAAATTAACTCTTTGAAATTTTCATAAATGAAAGGACTTCAAAATCAAAGATAAGGCAATAACATAAGCTAGTTTCCCTCTATTCCTAAAGTTGCACCCCCAAACCTAAACATTTCAAACTTCAAGAACACGCCATTCACAAATAATGACTCCTCGGCAAGCCCAGATCCCTCTGCTGCACATTTAGTTCCTACTTTGCAGCATTATCAGAATATTAACTACGCCCAAGATAGTTTGTTAGAAGAGTAAAACTATGAGAATCTGTAGCAGTAATAGCTTTTGAGAAAGTTGAATGCTGATCTTTACTCAACAACTTCTTAACAGCATTTAGAAAGAGCTGACGACATCCCTCTCAGAATTCTTAATAAATAATAGGCTATGAATTATCACACGTAGCCGAATCAATCAGTTATGTTTAGCAAAGATCAATTCAATCCCAAGGAGATATTACAATAACAAGAGATTGGTGGTATGAATTTGATAGATGAAACTGATAGCTAGAATCACCAGCAACTAAGATAGAACTTGGCAGCTTAAGAATTTAACAACTAGGCATAAAGTTAGAATAGAAACCAGCTCTAAGATATAAATGAGACCACTGAGAGCATAAATGAGTAGACTAATATCCGCATCTCTCTAAGGAGGAGATCCTCTCAAAATCAAAGCAAGGAGAATCTTGTCTCAAATGTCTAAACTGTGCTTCAAAACTTTCAACCGACTGAACTTGAGGATATTACGAACATAGATCAGCAATTCATGAACTTCCAAAATGCTGAACTCAATTAAGAGGAAGTGACTTAATCCGCATATTTTAACTCACTTCATCAAACCTAAAATCAAGAGTATTTTGCAAGGTAAAAGCAGCAAGAGGATCTGGAGTTTTTAAGAGGGCTTTAGTTAGCTAATGAGACGAGAAATAAGAAACTAAAGGAGATCGAATAGCTCCTTTACCAAGAAAAAAAGTTTCTATCAGGGGCAGATGGAAAGAAGGGAATAGATGATGTAGTTGGTAAAAAGCATAAGGTACCATTTA
>JAJKFJ010019516.1:0-29846 GCA_027382625.1 Tetmemena sp. SeJ-2015 | reverse complement strand
TGCTGTCTTCAATCTTCGTGTTCAATCAAATTGGGCACATCACCGAGCAAAGTCTGGAAAATCTGAATGTCGTCCTTCAACTTACAAACTCTCTGCGAATCCGTGACTCTGATGTTGAGGAAACTGGACTTGAGTTCAAAACTTTCTTTCCCTCATTGGTGTGGGTGCTGCGAGATTTCTCTCTTAACTTCAAGCACCTGACCTCTAAGAGCTACTTGGAATAGTGCCTCGAGCCTCAGAAGCCTCCTCAAGGGAGCGGCTACTCAGACGAAGCAGACGAGGAGGTTTTCAGGAAGAACTCTATCAGGAGCGCAATCAAGAACTTCTTCAAAGATATCGATTGCTTCACGCTGGTGAGACCAGTACACAACGAGTAGCAACTGGCTCATGTGGAGAGCATGTAATACGAAGACTTGAGAGAGGAGTTCAGAGTAGGCATGGATAATCTCATGAAGAAATTGAAACAGGAGCCATTCAAGCTCAAGACCATCAATGAGAAAGCCTTAAATGGGAGTATGCTGCTTGGACTCGCACTCGAGTATGTAGATGCTATCGTATAATTAATTATCAATGGGCAGGAGATCCCAACAGTGCTCTCGTCGTTCGAGAGAGTGGTGCAGGTGGAGTCTCGCAGAGTGACAGAGAAGTTATTCGAGGAAGTAACTGCTATGCTCACCCTTTTAAAATTGTAGAGTGCTTTAAGATTTAATGCTGAGATAGCAGCTGGATGAGAACCTGATGCCTTTCGAAGAGGAAGACATGGAAAGTGTTTACTCTGAGGTGATGGAGAATTTTGCTGACAGGAGAATATGCGAGAAACTACAGGATGTTGCAAGTGTGGAAAGTCTGGTGGAGCTGAGGGCAGAATTCGAGAAACGAGTACGAAGCTACTTCAAATCTATCCTCCAAGTAAATGCATCATCTTCTATTGTGCAATCCATCAATTGAATATAGGTAGAATACGATTACATGATCAGTGATTAATATGTTTTGAAATACTTTACATTTTCATTCTGAGTTAACAGCTGTTTAATAGATTAATTTAGAATATAATTTCATTTATTCAATAAATAAAAATGAAACAGAAAGCAAAAAAAGGAACCGGAAAAATAAGAGCACTTAAAATTCTATGGATAGTCTGATTGCAAACCGAAGTAAGTAAACCTAAATTATTTGACAATAATTATGATGATTACTTTTGAGTTTAGCTCATATTTATGTATTTTAATCTTGCTTACATTAACAAATAGAGAGACTTAAAAAGAGAAGATTATGAACACAAGAGACCTCTTAGTGCTTTTCACTTACAGAATCAGTCAATGAACCTTTTTCAGAGCACTCTCTTTAGATAAAATAAGCTCTTCAGCCTAAAGATTAAGGTAAGTATTAAAGAGATGAATTGAATTAACTAAAAGATTAGGTTTAGAGCTTGAGGAAGGAGAGAGAGTAACCAAGAATTTAGCAATAAGACAAACAAAATTAGAAGCAAAAATTATCTTTTAAGACTGAGATCAACTGAAATGTGTATATAAATTAAGAGTCGGAACTAATAATGCACTAAGTTTGTGTAAATATGTATTTGAATTTCTAAATCACGTAATCGTATTCTACCTATAATAGAAATGCTCAAGAGAGTAGGACTCAGTGTTTAAATCTGCTGCACAACCTGGTCACGGCTAAGCTTACAGAGCTCAAAGTGCCAGACATAAGCGACATCCAACCTTAGCTTATGACTTAATACAAGAATCAATTCGCCTCCATCCTTGTTGAGTACGTGAAGCAGGCAAGAGGCCCTTTCAAGGCAGAGGCTATAGCTGAAGTCTTCCAAACTAAGATTATCGAAGATATGAGCAACTTGTTCAAGGATATCGAGCATGCTTACTAGAATGCCTTCAATAAAACCAAGCTCATGATCTCTGAGCATACTAGAGCAGAGTCTAAACTATAGTCACTTATTCATCAGTCGCAAGTTACTCTCAACCAGCTTGAGCAAGAGAAAGAGTCGCTGCTCTCTGAAAAGACCACCCTCGAACTCCAACTAGACGACTTGCAATCATCTTTATAAATACTCCTCCACTAAATTAAATACACTCTGGTAATTGAACGACAGCTGAAGTTGAAGGACGAGGAGAAGTCAACCATGGTGAATTTGAAGCAGCTGGAGCTGGCTAATGTGAGGGGCAACCACGAGAAGAAGCTGGCTGAGAAGGAGCAGCAGATAAAGTCACTTGCCATGGAGATAGAAAACCTGAGGGAGCAGATTAGCAAGAACCAGCAGAGCATCCTCAACCTGCAGAAGACCAAGCTGAAGGAGGTTAGCACCCTCAAGAACCAGCAGAACATCATGAAGGAGTCTCTGGATGAATATTAGAAGAAGTTACAGGAAAATGCTGAGTTGATGGCAGTCAACTCCCTCTTCAAGAAACTCAAAGTCAACTTGCTTTATATGATTGGAGAGCTGTAGGAGTTGCAGAGCGTGAAGCAGGAGTTCTTTAACTTGCAGAGAGACATACAGGAGAGGGAGCTGCGCATCCAGACTCAAGAGTACAGATTATAACCTAGGGCAAATACTTTTTATGCAGAGCAGGAGAGAGAACTTATTGAGAGAGATGTCTAAACTGTGGAGGATGCAATCTCAACCATTCAAAACGAGCATCAAATGAATTTTATAATCTATATAATGAGATATATAGATAGTTAATCAGTATTTGCAGCTAAAGTTAGAGGTAAGAAACTAGATATGGTTTATATAATATGCTTGTAGAACGTGAAGAAGGAGAACAGACTGGTGGAGGAGAACATCGTCCTCCAGAAGCAGCTGGAGAAGCATCAGGACCAGCTCATCAAGAACCTAGCTGTCAAGTCCAAGGAGGAGCAAGACAGGCAAGAGGAGCTTGAAGTTCACCAATACGAGCAGTCGGTAAAGCTTAAATCTTTTTATAACTGATGCAATAAGAAAGATATGACCTCCAATCATGACTTTGATGTCGTCGAAGTTGACTTTGATAGTTCATAATAGAGGTATTTATCACTTTTTATTTGAGTATTTAATTAAGAAATTAAAGTGAATTCTGTTCTCACTCTGAGTTAAAAATTTCAATAAATTCCGTAAGCTACTCCAGTTTAGATCTTCCAGTTGGGGCCAATCGACTTGAGCTCTATAAACTTCGACTCCCCTGGTCCTATCTTGATTTTTACAGTATCACTTCCATCAGCTGGCTTCTCCACGATTTCTAATCCACTGAGTACAAACTTTAGCTGTTCCTCAAATCTCTTATTGACTGTTTTATTCTCATACAGATAGCAAATGCCACTGGAATGCTAAACAAGTATTTCAATTCATTCTAATTCATGATAGTAAATGCTTGTACTGATACTGATAGATCTCTACCTCTTGCTTATTCTGAGGATTTACTCGCTTAGTCGCCTTGCCCTACTCCTTGCAAAGCTTTCTAAGTCGCTCAGCTGACATTTGCACTGAGCTCTGAGTGGAGGAGCTCATAGCATAACCGTATGGGTCAACCTGTCTCACGACCACAACTCTACTCTCACCTGGACCCACCTTCACTTCATAGCTCTAGTCCTTGAAGGGTTTGACGAGTGCTAATCCCTCAAACTTGTTGTAGGTAACTGTCTCCTGCAAAGTGCTTTCTTTACTCTAGTTATCATACAGTACGAATCCATATCCTTCCTCACAGAACTAGGTGTATTTGTGGACATCAGGCTCCTGATACTGAGCCTCATAGGTTGTGTGCTTGCTGCCTGCAAGCTACTTGAGTCCACAAGAGGTGTAAAGCTGAGCTAATAAGTCCTGCTTCTTGTAGAGGAGTTTATCGTCCCTGATGAAGAAGGCTAGCGAGGGTCCATAGGCAGAGAGACTGAAGTCAAAGTGACCTTGTTCAATTAATTAGATAGGTAAGGACTCATCTATGATATAGATTGATTTTAGTTCAATGGTTGAATCTATCCAGTCTACCTCTGCAAAGACGTAGTACTCTCCTCTTTTGAGTGAGAGGTACTCTTTCCAAATGTCTCTTGTCTGACCCATCGCTCCACCTATGTAACCCTCTTTAATTCAACAGTGACTAGATAATATCTTATTGATTGCGGTTTACTCAAGCTCAAGTTTCCCATCTACCTCTGAGATAATTCGACCGAGGATGAACTTTGCATTTGAGTAGTCATACTCCTCCACTCTATCGAAGCACCTTTCATCAGTTTGCAGCAAGCTGACGCTGTAGTCTCCATCTTGCTACACAACTAACTTCACTAGGCAGTAGGCTGAGGATTCAGAGGTAGTTGCTGTAACTGATTGCGTGCACTTGAATGAGGAGTATTTGAAGCGGTCGTTGATGCGACATATTTAAACGCGACTGAAGTAGTGGCAGAAATCCTCCAAGTTCATAAAGAACACACCATCATTAGTACTTTCTAAGGAAAGTCAAATATGATTTGGGTTGAAGATCATTCCCATCAGATTGACCTACTAGCTTTTCAAGTTTGGGAGTCCAGAGCTCTGAATCGTCACCCCAATCTCCCTTCCACTCGAAGTCTCCCCAAGGATTCCTAATCTTAATGAGTCTTTCCTCCAGCCCACTATCCAAAGTCACTTCTCTCACATCCAGTACTCCATAAGAGTGGTTTCCGATCAAGCCTAACTTTTCCAAGAGTTCCTTGGATGCATTAGTAGTGCCTGCGCTTGCTGCTATTAGAAATCCTCTCTTCTCAGCCTCCAGCAATTTGGCCCACAGTTTGTCTTGGTCATCGCTGTGTACAACCTCAGTTGGAGCTTTAAATACTAATTAATTAAAACTACTTCTGAAGTCATAATACTCATGAAATTTTTTCAAGAGCACCCGTGAGATCTCTGAGAACATTTTCAGCAAAGCCTGCTTCAATTCTTTCATAACTGCCGTGCAGTTTAGCCCAGGCCTTCTCCATTAAAAGTACCCATAATTCGTCTCCATGAGCCTTAGAGAACGCCGGCTCACCCTGATAGCAGGGTATTAGGTCATCAACAACTACCTCTTTCCACTCTCCGTTCTTGCAGATCCTAATAGCATATACTCCGTACTAGTTGATTTTATCAGTAAGGAATAAGTTTGTGATTCTAAGAGGGTTCTCGGCCAGCACACTCAAGCAGGAGAGGAAATAGCAATCCCCCAATAGGCCTTGTCTGATATCTGCAGGATCTATGGTGTCCTAGAAAACAGCCAGGTCCACTCCTCCCTCCTAGATTGAGGGTATGTCCTGCGGCCTCAGCCATTTGAATTGCTTCCAGGTTGACACTTTATCCTGCACTGCTGCATCTTTCCAGTTCTTAATGAGGCTCTCAGGTTAAGCAGGGAAGCTCTCATCTGTGTAAGGGGTTTCTGCCTGCTCACACTCATACAAGATGTCCTCAAACGTCCCTGTTGAAGAAGTTGCTTTAAGCAAGCGAGCAAAGATTTGTCTGCCTAGTTCACCTAGGTTGATGCTGCTCAAGTCCATATTTTCGGAATAGCTCTAAGTTTATACGCTTTGAGTAAATTTTAATTGACTTTTTATTTCTCAGAAATTTATTTTAAGGTTACACATTCATAAATCAATTAATGAGAGGAGTCTCTGGAGCAGAACAAGAAGAAGTTAAGAAAAGTATTAAGGATTGAAGGGGTAAGAATATTGAAGAGTATAGACTACGTAGGGACTACGACTGTCGGGTGGAGGAGCTTATGATTAGACACAGAAATCAATTGGAGGAGATGGAGCAGGAGAGAGAAACCTAGCTTGTAATTACACAATGGCTTAATTAACTTTAATCTCAAACTTTAAGCATCTATGAGTCTGCTATGTTTAAATTTGCATTTTCAGATAAGAGACAAGTAGGGTAGAAGAGCGCAAAAGACGAGACTGCGTTTAGAGAGCTAAGTGAGGGCGACAGAGAAAGCGTAAATGAAATGCTTCAGGGCTTTGGAATCCACTACACTGACTCAGCTTTCTGATTATTCTGAATAAGAGAAGATTATTACAAAGTTGTATTCAATTGTTGTATTTTTTGTCACACATAAGTGCTAGTTATGAAAGTAAATGATAAGAAAATATATAAATCCGATTCTTGATTAAGATAAAGTGTGTGGAGTAGAATTCCTCTGTCACTATTGGACTGATCATTAGGAGGGGAAGAATCCTGCGTTTCCATCTACAAAGAAATCCTGCATTTACAGAGGCTTGAATTCCCAGCTGAAAGCGCCATACTCCAAAATGAAATCTGAGATGCTTATCTTGTTCTCCCTAATCCTCTCTAGTACTTTTACCACCTGCTGTCTCGAATGGTCCTTTTGCATTAGCCTATAGTTAATAAGATAAAATGAAATAAGATATTTACGCTTGGTCAAGAAGCTCAAGTAGGTACTGTAAGTCCTGCTTTTCAAAGTCCAAATCGAACCAGTGTATAAACTTAGGTAGCGATATGTAGAAATAATGATCTCTCACTTTCACTCTACCCTCATCTTTAAATTTAATTAGGACAGTAACTAAATTTTAAGTTAAAATTTTTCCCTCAAGGTAGTACTGAGCGATGGATCTAAGGTCCTCTTCAAGATCCTCTGCGACAAAGATCTTGAGCTATGGCATTTTCTTGAGAGGAAGGTAGAATCCGAAGTTTATGTACTTGCTAGGCTGAAGGACTCTGTACTTGGCACAATGCTTATCCAAGCAAGCAAGGGTTCCACTTGAGCTGTTCTCACTCTTGCCGCTGTTCAAGTTTCTTAAAGTTGGAGTTGCGTTAGCAGATGTGGGGGCTGAAGATGGGTTGTTGAGGTTCAGGAGAGATTCACCTTCTATCGGTGCTATCTTCAGCATGAAGTCGCTGATGTGTGGAGGTGGGAAACTTGCTCTCAGGATTTGGTTGAAGATAGTGAAAGCCAATAATTCAATAATTTTACTCTAGATTTTCATTAATGCTAATTTCTTTATTAAAAGCATCAAGGCAGCGATAGCAGATGACTATTTTACAGGAGGTGAGGAAAGACTGCCACATGTTGAAGTTTACAAGCTGATGCACTCCCTCAGGGTTTGAGAGAAACTAAATTGCCAGGTTGTAAAGCACCAAGAAGTTAAAGATGTTCAAGAAGAAAACTTGCTTCTCTACTTCCAGATTTGCCTATAAAAAAAACCACAAACTCACTCATTGAATAACATTTTAAGACTATTGGAAATCAGGGTCTGATATCTAAATCTGTGAGAGATACTTCTCTTGCAAATAAGTGAGTTCTTTCTAAATTCGAGTCTGCTCGCTTTCCTTAAAGCCTTGCTCCTTATGGATGAATTTTGAATTCTTTCGCCAGAACATGATGATCCTCTCCATCATCCTTAAAAGATATTTGCAATATAATAATGATATAAATCCTTATAGAAACATCGATCGGATGTGATAGGATGTAGATCTTTTGCTTTTTGGCAGTTTGGTTCTCCCTCATGTCGTAGTTGCCGTTCGAGCAAGTGGTTTGCTTGCTGGTGCTGTTCTTACTGCCGCCCTTCTCTTCTTGATTAGCCAATGACTCTCTCCTCGAACCCATGTTGAAGGTCTTGCTCTGGTCAAGCTTATTAGTATTTGCAGTCATTCTCTCATCAAGTGTGGAAGATGACTCTATCTAGGATCTATCACTAGTCTTTAAAATAAAATTGAATGAATTGCTAAAGAGAATTAAAGTCTTAAAGTTAAATGCTTGCTGTGTCTGAGCTCTAGTAGAGTTGGGTTGTGACAAAGTTTCATTCCTAGATTGAGGTCACTAGAAAAAATATATCAATTATATTAGGATTGAGCAATAGTAGCATTAGTAGCGATCCTTGCTAAATGCTTAAGAGTCTTCTCTTTCAGGCTTTCTCCAATTGACTTCATGTTATTATCTATCTACTTCTACCTCCTGTCTATCTTCTGCTTCATCTTAGCTTCTTCTTTTGAGAGGTTGACCGCACCTGATCCAAAGGTATGGCAGTCAGAAGACTTTGGCATGTCTCTGGAGAGTTTAGGTGCGTTGAGCTGCGATTCTCTTTCTCTGCGCTCTTACTTCTTCTGGGAGTAAGTTTTCTGGAGAGTTGCTTGGTAGAATATGGTCTCTTCACTTTTCAAGCTGCGTCCAGTTGATCCACCTATACTCATCCCTCCGATCGAGGGACTATTCTTAAATGACTCAGAAGGCAATAATAAACTATGAGAGAGGTATGGTGACCCACTTCCCACCCCAGTAGCTACACTAAAGGGATTTCTGTTCCCTGAGAGTGTATCCGCACAAGTGGCTCTGCTCATCTCTTTTCTATCCCTCATGAACTGCCGACATACCATAAGCAAAATAGTAACTGACTATTTTTACCATTCTAGATTAAGGAGTTTCATTTTTTATCTGCCCAAGTCTAATGAACTATTGAAGTTATTAAGAAGAAGTTAGGCTTTCCCAAATCTGCAGGAACTTAGTAGCAGGGAAAAGTCGCATCTTATTTGCGGGGAAGTGCTTTATCAGAAGATTCCAAATGTGGGAATATCTGAGATTAAGATTTTAAATTATTACCGTAAATATATTTGTAACAAAATATCCATCTTCTGGACACTCAAAGGCTTCGAAAAGCTTAAGTCGCAAAAGCACAAACTGATAAGTCCTCTTGAGGGTGGTACAGTTCGAATCCCAACTCTCAATTGAGAATAATTTCGAGATGGAAAATATATTTAAATGTAATTGAGAACCATTCCTTTTCAGATTTGAACTTAGTTGCTGAACATGCTGTATTTTGAGAAGATGCCGCGTTGAAAGCAGACTATGCAGTTTGATTAGTGTTCTATCTTTTGAAAGGCTAATTATCTTGAGCTCCATCTTCCTGCTTGGATGTAATTGAGCCAGGTGTCTAGTCAACAAAAGGCGGATTGAAAGCGAGATTGAGCAATAAAGAGAAATACTTATTGTGAAAGAGATTTGTTGCTCTTGAACTTCGTTTCGAAGGTGACTTCTCCTCCTCATAGACTTCATCTATTTACTTGTACATTCTCTACTCCTTTCTTGCTGAGTTAACCTTTTTCTAAAAGCAAATGAGCTAAAAGAGAAGAAGAATTTTCTCATGCTCCATAATGAATCCGATTTACTTGTTAAGAGAGAAGTAGTAGTTGACTCTCTTCTTCTGCTTATCGGTTAGAAGTCCAAGTAAGTGATGCACAAAAGACATCAGACCATACTTTCCATACATCAACCTAGACACTCGCTGCTTCTAGAGTAGCATACGCTGGTGCTCTAGCATCATTATTGCCTGCTGATCTAAACACTTAAATGTAATGGCATGATGAAATATCTATCGCTTAGGTTTATAACCAGAGACTGATTAGAATTGCTCATCTACACAAAAGACTAGATGAATTCATCTTAGCTGTTAGCATGCATGGCTTCATGTGGCAGCTATATTGACTAATTACCATGGTAGTTATGATGAGCACCTATCTACATTCCATAGTTCCTCGGAGTCACGTAAGACTACTAATTATAGGTACCTTAAAGGTTCATGTTTAGTGCCATCTGGTTAGCTAGATGATTTTGGAGGATCATTTCATTTGAGTTGCCCATATTTTGCATAGGTTTCTGGGAAACAAATCTAGCCTGTCTCCCTGGCAAATAAGTAGTGGAGCCTGGAGTTCCATTGAGTGCCTAGTTCTGGTTGTAGATATTAGATTGATTAAATCTCAAGTTCACCTTTTCACCTATGATTGAGGATCGATTTCCATCTATTTCCACAACGTTAAAGTAAATCTTTCATTAAATAGCATTTTTATGTTTAGAGAGTCTGATGAACCAACTTTTGCGATTCCCTTTCTCCGAGGGACTTGTCTCTAACTATTAGCTCCATTTATAGCCTGAGCTTAAGCACCGATGACTGCCCCACTATTTTAACCTTAGTGAGGTTGCCTCAACGCACTTGTCTCCTAGAGTCCCTTAACTTGCCTTCTTTGTTAGCTTCTGCTGCTCTAAACTTGATGAGTAATGTTGCCTTGAGGAGTGCTCATTTATTAACTCATGTCCAAGAACCTGTGTGAGAAAGCTAGGTTTGCGTGTATTTAAGGGCTTTAGTGGCCTAAGATGCTTGTGCTTTGCTAGCCACCATAGAACTGTGCCTAGAGAAGACTACTCTATGTCATGTTAAATGAATGCAATCATAGACATGAAAATTCAACTTTGTGTTGAGGTTGTTGTAAATCTAGCCATGCATTAACATCGATTAGTTTGCTAAATACAACTGCTGCTGTTATTGCATCCTAATAATCTTTTCCACTTGTCTGCTGTGTTCTTGCTGAATTCTGCTCTCCCTGAGTTTATTGGGATAGAGTTATTTGATAAGCTTAACATACTCCTCGTATCTCAAGTCTCTCTTATTCTTGACCAGATCTTCATTAGTTCTGCGTGAAAGATCCCTTTCTCGCTTAGCCATGCTATCCTCAACCATGAACAGGATCTTTTCAAACAGCATCACTCAATTCCAAATTTCAAAATGAATTACTCATTACACTCTCTGCTTATCCTGAGGCATTCTAAAGTTAAAGACCACAGGGTCTGCATCAGGCCAGTTGCAGTTAGCTTTCTTACTCTATCCAAGCTCTTCAGCAAGATTCACACCATCGAAGAAGGTGGATTTCTTTCTCGCGAAAGTCTCTCCTTAAAATTTAACCTCTTTACTGATTATAAATATTTATGACTTAGAAGTTGGAATGTTTTCCATCTGTAAAATAGTTATGGTTGAAGGTGGAGGAGCTGTTGTTGACTTGAGATTAGGTGTTTGGAGCTTCTCCTCTGGACTGGAAGATCTAGTGCATCATGTGGAAATTATTCAACTCGTCATCAAAGCTGTCATCACAGAAGTGCTAGAATTGGGTCGACTCAAGCATAGCTTTAGCAAACTCATGATATTGCTTTCCATAATTTTCAAAGTGAGATAGATTTACTGAAAAAAGAAATGAAGATATATCTTTTATAAAGATTAGAAATGAATCTTGATCAAATGTATTTAGTAATCCATTTTATTATTTAATGATGGTTAAGATTGCTAATTTAATTTAGAATTGATACTTATTTTAAAATATCAACTTCATTAAAACTTATAATTTTGGTATTTATTTTAGCATCAACTGAGGACGGTTATTAAAGCTTAATCTCGACAGCTCTGAAGGCTTGATAATCATAAATTAAATGGATTTATAATTATTCTAAATTTCATTTTAATCCTAGAAGTCTTTAGGAGAGTATCTAAACTCTGTGAATTCCTTGTAAGTATAATTTCCTAATGCCTAGTCCAAGTCTCTGTCAGTTATCCTCTCAGGTAAGTCTAACAGTAAATTAGGCAGGGAACTTCCTTATTTGGAGTTAGCGGATTTTATACAGGTGAACTCCTCCAATAGGCGAGAAACCGTTTGTACAGATATGATATACTAAAAAGTTAGTATAGACTCATTTATTTATGAAGACAGTCATATACTCACACAACTCTCTAAAATTAATATAGATAATTAAAATGCTAATTATAACTCTCTATTAGTTTGTCTGTTCAAAGAAAGCTCACCCTTGTAGTAGATAAGAAGGAAGTATCCTCTATCTTTCTCCAACTTGTATTGATAGTTCAGTTCAGAGATTCCTCTTGCAGCCTCAGCTTGGAATTGAGATATCGGTTGTAGTGGCTTCTAGCTGAAAGAATAAGCATCGAATAGCTCCACTACTAGTTCATTCTATTTCTTCGGGTATTAGAAAAGTACAGAGAGGATTGCTTTCTCGGGCGCGATAAACTCTATCCTATCAAAATCTGGGTTCCTGAAAGAGTCCTTATGCTTTTTAAGTAAGATGTCTCTAAAGACTTAGTTGTAAGAGCCATCTGAGTTCACGTGAGGTTCCAATCCATCCTTTGTAGAAGATTCTGAGGGATAGATCTTACTCGGTAGAACTTCCTTAATTTAGCAAGTACCACTCATTTGTCCTTGAGCACTGTGGCCTCCGCTCATATAGTTCGAAATAGGGGTTATTCTTCCATGGAAGCTGAATATCCCGCACATGTGGCTTAAGCTTTGGAGAAAACTATCAGACTTGGAATTCTCCACCGCCTTCCAGTCTTCTTACCTTGCCTGCTCGATAGAAATTTTATAGTCTCCTGGAGATAGAACTACATCCAAGGAGTTCAAGTTAAACTCTTACTTGCCTAAATGCTGATTCCCAAAGCCATTCATCTCACTCACTTTAAGATTAAGGTGATGAGCGATTGCGTGCATGCCTATTGTGAAATAGAATCTAGAAGTCTCATTGATTCTAAATTTGTAATCATCCAGAGATAAGCTATTTGCGAGAACTTTATCACTCAGTCTTAGAAGATTGTAGTCGAAGACTATCTCATTTGGATTGTATTACAGATTCTTATCCTTGCTGAGAGCAAGTGGGAAGTTTTTATTCTCTGCACAGTTGTGAAGGGACGCACCCTAGTAGTTATAATAGTTTAGAGTGAAGTATTACTCTGTGACTATCATCAAAGTGATATGGAAAGAGCTCTTTGCAAGAGTTGCCTTTTCAAGAGCTTTCTAAGTAGAGTAATCGAAAGTGAGGAAGTACTCACCGTTCTTTAAGACTTCAGTGATAGAATTCACTTCGTTACTGTGAATATCTTTCTCCTTCGATTTAAGGGAGATGAGAATTTCACTGCTTTCAACATATAGTCTGAAGATAGACCTCTGAGAATCGTCCTTATTTCTTATCTTGAAAAACATTCTGTTCAGCTCTTTGTCTGCTCCATTGATCTGGATATATTCCGATACTAGCATATAGTTCTCATCAATAAGGTATTTGTAAGTGTCAAGGGTGACTGGTAAAGACTGCACATATCGATTCAGACTCTTTATTTCTTCATCTGCTACGTAGGTTCTTATCATACCATCATTTATTAAGACTCATGAAAATAAGATAGCTATGCGATGCAACCATACTTAACTTAATCTAGTTGCATACCCTCCATAGGCATTGCTTATAATCTGATAGGGATTTTACTAACGCACTCTTTAGGTTTCGAGAACTGAGTAATGTTGATGAAGTAGTCTCCCTTGCTAATGTTCTTGAATTTAAAGATCATCATCTCTTAAATCTCCGAATAAACTTCTACTGGGCTGTGAACTGTCACACCTGTAGAGAATTTGTTATACCTTCGTGATTGAGTAGACTAAGAAGGTGAAGTAGTTAGGCTGCTCAGTTGAAGAATTGGGAGATAGAGATTCTAAGTGAACTCCATTGATATCCAGAGCTCAATTGCTTGCTCAGAGGTTACCTTGAGCTTTTGATAAGATCTTGTGCCTTTAGCTTAATGAACAAAAGCTTTGTCCACTCTAGATGCTAACTCAACTGCCTCATCTCTATCAAGGGACCTATCACTAGAGTATTTTGAACACTATTACTTGGAATTGAAGGATTCTATCTGCACTCTGAATTTAGTGCAGAAATAGTCATCACTATTCATTATTAGCGCTTCTGAAACTCCAACTTAAGAGGCGGAAACTTCAAACTGTATATAGTAAGATCGGTCTGCTTTAAGTCCATTTGCGAGAAGCATTTGCTAATCACCCAGACCCAACGAATAGGACTCGAATAAATTTTCAGTATCAGTCTTTTTCGATTTGATAACCACCTTAAAATTCTTGACATTAATTTTTAAATGAAACCTTGGCATCATAGAGATCGACTATAATCCTTAGGGCGTCTTATCCTTGAGCTGGAGTATATTCAATAATTTGCTGGTAGTACGTTCCCTCTGCAGCAGGTATCATGGCAAGATAGTTTATGTCAACCTTGCCCTCTGCATCTAGCAAGGGCTTTATAGTCTATGGAAGTGCGAGAGCTTCTTCGAAGCAACTGAACTGCTTCTAATGGTATGTCTCGATTTAACTCTTCATAGTTTGGCTCTCAATGTCCACTTAAGTAGAATTAAATAATTCATGTTAATTTATTCCACATAGAGATAATGCGTGATGAAGTCGTCCTACTCAACCCACTTCACGAATTGAATCGAGATCTCAAACCACACTCCTAGCTCTCTTATCATCTTACTCTCTTCAGCTATGTTGCTCAGACAATTATGAGCATAGATAAAGTATAATCTCATTATGTATTATCTAATAAGAGATAAGTAGTTCGTATTCACCTCCAGGGATGTTTTTAGCAACAAGCTGAATGAAGTTTTCTCTGCGGTGGTTGTTCGCTAGTAGCTTTTGGTTTTTTAAATTACTGAGAGCGAAATTCACGTTATTTAATAGATAGTCAGACTTCAGTGTTAATTTAACAATACAAAAGTTGTTAAGTGTAACAATTACTCCTAGATCTTTGACTTGAGGAATTTTGAATCTGGAGTTACTGAGCTCAATGAATGACTTATACTTTGAGGCTAGGTCCTCATCTGAGAAAGAAAAGGCCTGGAGATTATTTGAAGATGGATGAATGTTGAAAGGTTAATGTAATAAAAATTATAGTGTAAGGTTGACTAGGATTTGAAAGCATTTGCTCTAGATTTATCTCATCAAGATATTTGCTTTAATCATCAGAGCTGCTCTCCCTAGTCTTCTATCTTTATAGACTTAGAGTTTGTCTAGCGTCGGCCACTTTAGTGATAGCCACTTCGATTTAGATGGATTGGCATGGCTGCTATAGATAATACTCCTCACTTAAGAAGAGAACCTAGAGTACGTATTTGTAATAGATTTTATACTAAAAGAGTTAGAAATTAACTTAAGTATTTGCCCTTATCGAGCTAAGCAAATATAGAATCCTCGTAGTCCTTGGCTCTGGAGTCAACTAGTTTATTGAATCTATTTTCCCAGCTCTTATTCTCTTAAACTTAGAGGAGGACGATGTCGAATTCTATGTGTTTGTGGACTGTGGTCAGCACCCTCATCAATCATTTAAACATCTCTTCAATTTTCACCACTTTTAGAATTCTAAGTTAATAAATGAAGGCTCTTTGAGTGTAAATTCAACTCCATGAGCAGAATTGTTAACAAGATTATCTACTCTGAATGTCTCCAAATAGTGGAAGTTGTGCTACTCAGAATCCTCATCATTTAAATCGCCGAGATATCTGTGAGTATTGAAAGTCCTTGGTAAGTCTAACTCTTCGCATCTCAGCTCCTCCAGACTCAAATAAAACCATAAAAAATTTATTTTTGTATACTCTTGAGTTGAGTTTCTGTAGGCTTTACTTTATTAGCCTCCAAGAAGAGTTAGTAATTGGCGCAAGTTCCTTCCTTAGAAGACTAATGCAACCAAACTCTTATCAGTGATTAGGACGAAACCTGGAAAACGTTATGCATTTCGTTATATGCTTTCTGTCCACCCACCTCGCAAATCAGTTCGCAATCTTAAAACTTTATAGAGGCTTATAAAATAATTCAAATCTGGCTTCGTGGCCTTGGTTTGATACTTTCTTAAGTCAATTTAAGTATAAGGAACGCTCTCTTCCAGAAGCTCGACTAAGAAGTCAATTTGATTATCCTCTATGAATTTCTAATGAATGCTTAGTTTCAATTCGTAGTCACCCTCTTTCATAAAATAAGAAAGCTGCTCTATTCAATAAAATTATTGAATATATTTCAAAGCATCAGATGTTAGAGAGCCAACATAAAAGTCCTTATACCAGAAGAAAGGCTTATAGTTATCGCTTAATGAATAGAAAGGAGACTAGAGCGAGGAGCTACCTATTTCATTCTGGCCAAAAGATTTGTATGGGGAGAAGGAATCTACCATAATCAAACCCTCTTTGCTGAACTTCAATTCCTGATTGTTTTCTTCAAAATAAGTTTGAACTTTAAACTATAAGTTTTGACATGGATGAGTATTCACAGTATACTAAATTTCTAGGTAAACTGATTCACAGTCAGTCAACACTTCTGAAGAGCTTCCCTTAGACACACCCCTATTTCCAATACGATTTTGGCTTGTACTAGCTTTTAATTAGAGATTTTTAGTTGAGGAGGAGCTGGAAGCTTTAAGAGTGTAGTTTACAGTTCTGAATACCAAGTACAAAGTTTTGTTTACCTTCTCGAATGGGATAGTCATTTGAAGAGACGCATAGTCTTACTTTCCATTTAAAAAATGTAAGAATTTCAATTTGATAGTTTTAAATTTAAGAGGTGACTGTTGTCCTCGAAGTCTATTTCTTTGTTTACACTAGTGGCTAGGAAATTTTCATTATCAGCATCCCAAATTTAAAATATAAGTCACAATAATAAAAGGAGGAGTAACAATTTTTTAATAAATTCCGATCTCGATGTCAAATGTCTCATCATCAATTAATTTTTCCTCTAGCTCAGGCTCCTAGACAAGAACTAAAAATAAATTTTTAGTCATAATAAACTTTTAAGAATCTTGATGATTCCTTACTATCTAGGAGTGAACTTAATTAAGTTATCGGCATCATGGTTCACAGAATAAAAATCTGCTATGTGAGTCTCGCCTGTTGCCAGCCCCTGCATGAACTCTACTCTATCTAAGTCACTTGGGTAATTAGCTACCATGCATTAAATAACCAAATTTAAGAGAATACGCTAATTATCTTTAACACTAAAATAATTGCTGCTTGTAGAAACCCTTGGTGAGAGCCTAAATCTTTCTTTTAAGATCAGCTGCCACGTTTGAGTAATCTGAACTTTCAGAATCCCCATTAGAAGATTAGTATATCCTCTATCTCTTTGATATATCCTAATCAAAGTCTATATCGAAGGCGTCTTCCACCTTTTAAGTACAGCCAGGATATGCCAGAGAGGGATCAGCGCACTTCTCACAATAGTTGCCATTGTACTTCTCTTAGCACTCGCACTTAAAGTCTTGAATTGACCCTTGATATAAAGAGCAAATTATCATCATTAGTTTGATCGGAGTGAGTAAGTTGGATACATCTTCCATTTCCGTTGCAAATGTCTTTGCTGCATTTGGAAAGATCTAGAGAGCAGATGTTCCTCTTAGTTTTAGAATCTAGCTTTTAATTATAGCCCTCAGCGCACTCATCGCATAACTCTCCTTGGTATGGATAAGTGCAGACGCATTTTCCATTTACAAGTTTAAAGAGCGAGTTAGGATTGCACCAAGTGGTGTCACCTTATACTGTATGAATTAATTAAAGATTGGAATTAATATGAAAGTATACTGTGGGTTAAATGCAATACTGAGTCTAGATAGTGAGTGGTTTGAACTTGCCTTCATTAAGGACTAGCTTAAAGCAAGTCTCCGTGTTGCTTGATTGTAGATCTCCGTGATACATCTCTACGATTACACTCACAGAATCTCTCTCTTTTGCAAATACCTTATCAACCTCAATTTTCATATCTTTCTTGTCTATTGCTTGCAGGTGAATTGAATATAAAAAATTATTGTATATAAAAAGTTTTAAACACTGAATTGATTTCCGAAGTCCAAATATTTCTTCTGACTCCATAGAAAGGAGGTGATCTTTTAATTTGAGCTCTATGTTTATCTTCTTTCCAAACTTTAGTTTCTTAGAGGCGTAAGGAATAACTGCTACTACATCTAGCCATTGAAATAAGCGAAATTCATAATAATATTTAGCCTAGTGTCATCTTCTTATGATGAGCTTTGAGATCTTTGAGGGACATATTCTATGCTCAAGTCAAAGCTTAAGCAATTTAATAATAAACTACAACCCTATTTTTTAAAAGGTTCTGAATAATTTGGGGCTTAGTTTTATGCTTTGGAATCTTTTGACAAGAATAAGCCTTTTGCAACTAGTATCTCAAGAACATATTTCCCTTTTTCTATAGATGCGATCTCTATAAAGCTTAGCATGTCATCACTCATATCTTTATAATAAACCATTCATATTTGAAAATGTTGAATTAAATTTTTTTTATAATCTGTGGCTTATAAGCCTTGCACTTCAAAGTCATCCAGAGCACTGAATCTCTCATATGCAACTATAGAGCCAGTCCTCTTCTCTCTAAGATTCATTTCTATTACTAACTTCTCAAAGCTGTACTTAGTAATTACTGAAAGAGCGCTTCCCTTTTCATTCACCTCTAGTTCGAAGTTGAGCTACATAAATTAGCTGCTCTTCTCGTTTAAGAGTTATAGGCCTTGTTAGTCCTCTTACTTCAATGGGGAGGATTAAGCATTGGAGGGGAGAGTTATGTGATGATTTGAAAAATGTGCTTGCTGTCCGAAAAGAAAAGAAGATTGCATCTACTTAGTCGACTCAAACTCTTAAAGCTCCTCAGATGAGCACTTCAGGTAAGTACTGAATCTTTCGTAGGGCTGAACTACGAACATAATCTCTAACATGTGACAGCTTCAAATTTAATTTATAAGGTTTTGAAGCTGCTTTCGTAATGTTCCAATTTTTCAAAGAAAAAATCTAACTCTAGGGTGTATGCAACTCTCTCTCCTTGTTTGAAGGTTGAAAATAGTAATTAACCTGTATTTTATATTAAAGGAGGTTGAAGATTGCCTGAGAACTTTAAACATCATATCTGTCCTCTCCTCTTCATGTAATATTTATGATGAGCAAATTAAATTTCATCTTAAGGGTCAGACTAGGTAACTATCCTCTTTAAATCATCAAGGATTTTGAAGTCAACTTTGAGTCCACTGTTATGCGTATCCATAAAGAGTCTAACAACTGAATTCACTGGCACTTAGAAGTAGTTCAAAGCAATTACATTAAATTGATTAAAATTGTCCACTCAAATATATATGAGTGTTTCGTAACCAACTTGTTTTGCTTGTGCTGTTGTTGATGAAGAGGCTAGTTAATCTTGTAAATTCCGTTCCATAAAAGGAAGCCCTCTTGATTTTGGTAAGTTGCTCTCTGAGTTTGATTTGAGGAGCTGTCTTAATAGAGGTAATTTGGTAGATTAGTCTCCAGCTTCTCACACTGATAGTTACTTTCTTCAATGATCCAGTTTCTTGTTTCACAGTTTGGATTCTTTTTAAAAAAAATGCATACCCCGCTTTAACTTGGATAGGTGAAAAGTGGATCTCCACATTTGGAGCAGAGATCAAGACCGTCGTTTGCAAAGCCTCTTGTACAAATGCATTTGGCTTATCCAGTTTACTCATCCTCATAGCACTCTCCATGGCCGTTGCAATCTTCAGAGCCTCCATTATTTTTGCATCTCTGAATCACTTCGCAATCTTCAGTGTCCTAGTTAAACACAAATCCTTTCACACATTAGTTGCAGAAAGTTAATGTTGTATAAGGATTATTAATTTTAATATCGCAGTCAACTCCTGTAAATGGATGTTTGCAAGAGCAGGTACCGCTTTCTTCATTACATGATTGCATGCCCTTGAGGTTGCACTGGCACTGAGTAGTACATAAGGAATTCTATGCCTTCAAAGATGCCTCATCATAAGCTACTCCAAGCTCTTTAGAGTCTATCACTAATCGATAACAAGTCCCCTTTTAGAGGGTGTTGTGAATGAAGGAAAGTATAATGGTTGATTTGTCAACTGTGGAAAGACGCACATTCTCGGGATAGATTTTAGTAAGAGTTTAAATAAATGACTAAAATAAAATATCTTAACTCTTGAGATGACACCTCCTTATTCTATGACCGTTTGATGTTCTTATTTTTCATCGCTTCTTGATCAATTGTCAAATAAGCAAAGGGAGAAAACTTGAGAGTCTTGTATTCCTCCTTCATAGACTCCTTGAATTGCAAGAACACGCTTAACTTTAATCTTGGATCAAAGAAAGAGGAACTTTACTTGGTAGACCAATCAATTCTCACAAGTTCATTTTGAGTAGGGTCAGTTTAAGGAAGGTACAAATCCTCACCGTCTTTAGCCAGAGGGGATTTTGAACTGGTTAAGTTCTGGAGAGATACTCTTATCGACAGATCAAATGTGAAGCACAACAGCTTTGAAGAAAAATTTAGAACAACACCTATACTTATAATTCAATTACTTATAAGAGCTGAGTGAGTCTATTAATTAGCTCATCTGCTTTGAGAATTTGAGCCTTGCATAGTAAGTAGAAGAAGGTGTGAGTTCGGGATTATATTCGTCTCTTATGCTTGAAAATAAATTTAAGAGTGATTTTAAGTTTATTTAAAGCGTTTTGCTTGCGATTTTCAGTCTCTTGACAATATTTGAGAACTCTTAGCTCTCCTCAACAACAGTGGTTCCTTGTAACTCCTCTTGATACCAACTTGCCTCTCCTAAGACTATAAAAATATTCAAATTGCCATCATACGTCATTCAGAATTAGAATAAAAGGGACAGAGATATCTTCAGGAACGCTCAGCAAAGAAACTCCAATATCTGAGGTCAAGAAATCAGCTTTAGCTTCTATGTCAAAGTAGTAATCTACTTTTGCGTCTTGCACTTCTAATTTGATATCATAGATAACAGTAGCTTGATCCTTGGAGTATTTCCTTATGAAGTCACTTGAAATTTGGTAGCTTCCATCTATTTCTGTAATGTTACCCTCCAGTTTTATAACTTAAGGGGGCATACCTAGACCAGAGCAGACCAAATTCTCTTAGATGATGGAGTCAACAGGCTTTAGTGAAACTCTCATTTAGAAACCAGGGCAAGACTCTGTCTCATCAATAGTATCTCTTAATTCAAGATAAGATTAAATGTTGTATTGATCTTCAACAAGCTTGAGTTTATAAGCTTTCTTCTAAGCCTTTAGTTTGATCATCATCTCTTTGTTATGCAAAGAAGGCTTTGTGTAAGCTATGAGCTCATTTGAACTTTAACTCTGGTAAAGGAAGACATTCAAGCTGTTCCTTGTGCTGGAAGTACTAAGCATCACTTTAATATCAATTAGATGAAAGTACTTTGAAACTTTGAAGATGGAATCCTCAGTGACTATGATATCAATGATTTGAGAGGCCTTTCTTGAGAAAGCGAGTTGATAGCTTATATCTAAACCTCCTTCAGTAGGGCCGATCTTAGAAGGAGTCTCCTCATATTTGCAATCTGACACCAAGGAACCCCTGCCTAGATGGCCAAACTGCTCTCTCATAGTTTAGTCTCTAGTAGTCTGCAGCTTTTTGAGGATGCTCTCATCAAAAGCCTCTCCAAAGAGTAAAGTAGAGAGGAAATCTCCAAAGTCATTAAACTCAAACTTTTAGCTGTCATGCTCTAGTGAAGTTGTGACGTAGTAGGAATAGTTCATGGCTAGGCAAGGACTCTTTAGAAGTTAAGATGATGGCTGGAACGCTTTAGAGTAGGTGAATTTTGCATTGGTTGATGTCAACGAGTTTATATTGAGAAATGGAATGGGAAATTTGAAGTGATTATATGGATCCTAATATGATTTCAGATTATATTATAATAGTTAGAACATAGACACCCTAGCCAACAATCGCTATCAAGTAGTTTGAATTATCATGGCTCATGTAACTTTCCACCTCAGTGAAGGTTTATCCATCTTTGTTATGCTTATATAAAGCCATTCCCATAACGCCCTCTGTCATTTAATCATGCTGCAGCTAAACATAGATGTAGAAGGGTCCCTCCCCCTAGTCCTCTAGATTGATATAGCCTGAGTCAAAGATATGAGCTGATTAACTTTAAATCAGAGTTCCATGCACATATTCTCCAAACTTAAGCTTCTGACCCATCACGGTTAACTAAGTACATACTGATGAGAGAGATGAAGCTGAGTGAAAAACCTTAGATGAAGCTTTTTAAGTCAGTGGCTCAATCGAGAAGTGAAGAGTTATGGACTAGCATCGAGGAACCATATTAAGTTGTGATTGTCCATCAAGGTCCGTACTTAGTATTCTGAGTTTGTAGGATCCTTAACTTCTAAATAACTAACTCAACATGCATACATTAACTTGCAAAGTCTCTCAGCTAGACAATATTTGCATGCTTGTATTGGTTCTATTTTACGAAATTATCTACATCCTTATTGAGATCATCACTATTCGCTCTTCTTCGATAGTTGCCATCTTGACTGACTATTTAAACCTCTACCGAAATATCTTTAGGACTCTCGATATAAACAGTGACCAGAGAGGGCATCTGCAAATCAAATAAGAGCGTCTCTTGAGTAAAGATATCAGCTAGAGCCATGGGGAAGTGGTGATTCATGCTTAATCCATTTAGTTGGTGAGCATAAGATGGAGAAGCACTAGCTTTTAAAATTTATGAAGGTATAATCTTCAAAAGGGAATTTAGCTGCGATAGATCTGGGGAGTGAAGGAATGTTGCAGAGCTCCATAGTATTGAGAACGAATTACTGAAGGATATCTGTTGTATTTTCTTTTTCGTAGAGGAAGTCTAACGAGAATCTTATCATATGCTCTGGCTTATTGAAGTCGAATTCAGTGAGTGGAGTCACAGCTAATATCATTAGTAAATAAAATGTGGAAATATAATTTCCTATATATGTACTTTCCCCTAGTAAGTGTAGTCGGTCTAATGTAGCTATGGTACTTCGAGGGCACTGAAGTTATCTGCCACTGATCGTGAGGCTCATCTGCCATAAGTATAATTACTCCTAAACTTGCTACTCCTGAATAGTCATACACAGATGCGTAAACCTATGCTAAATTTTAAAGTTTTTAAGAATGTAAACACTGCAATTCTAAAAATACGATAAATAATTATTATTGGTATTGTGATACAAATTATTTTAAAAAAATACTTTGAATTCTAGTTTAGACTTAGGATTGCTCCTCCTTAACTTCAAAAGGCAGCTGTAGTATGAAGGGTTTACTGGTGCTTTAATCTATGTAAGAAGTTTGATATATGTTCTTTGATTTTCAAATTTTGAAAATGGAAATAATCATGCAAAAATTTTCGAATGAAAGGGTGGAGGGTGTCCTCAGCCATCCACTTCATCATAAACCGATTTCCGATTATGAATTCACTGTCCTTCACACCTTCACTCTTCATTTTAAATCTCTCTATCTCCTCGATGCTCTTAGGAAGCTTGGAGCTACTTCTCTTATCTTTTAAAAGATTTTTTATTCAAATAAAACTTAATCTGCAGAGAATATGGAATCAGGATTTTCAATAATTTCTATCCTGAGATCAA
This sequence comes from Tetmemena sp. SeJ-2015, assembly GCA_027382625.1. Taxonomy (NCBI): domain Eukaryota; phylum Ciliophora; class Spirotrichea; order Sporadotrichida; family Oxytrichidae; genus Tetmemena; species Tetmemena sp. SeJ-2015. Next base: position 6,809 of record JAJKFJ010019516.1, on the reverse strand, counting down.
ACTACACTGAGTCTTGCTCTCCAGTATTAAGTATGATGATGCGATACATGGTATTTGAAGATAGAGAACTAGAGGATACCACATCCTCAGCATTTTCACTTTAGCCCTTGAAGATACGTAGTTTATCCCCATAGGCGTATCCTTTCCTTGTCACATCATCAAAGATCACATCATAAGCTCCATAGTATCGCTTGCTGAATATATCGTCTGTCAAATCATCCACCTCGAACTTTATCTCCACCGAGTCAGAGTCACTGCTTAACTGAGCATTGAAGTTTGCATCCACTGTCTGATGCTAATGCTGCTGAGTGCTTTAGCCACTCTTCTTAGTGAAGGTGGGTTTAATTATCTGATCTGGGGATAGATCTAGCATGAAGTCTATGATCTTGTATCTTGTGTTCTCTAGCTCACAGTTTTGGCAACTTTACAAAAGTAATAGAGATTATGAAAAAGATTATGGATGCAACTAAAGGTGAACTCACCGAAATCAGAGCCTGAAGGCCCTAGCATTCCAAAATAGTTCAAGGAGGGAGGTAGAATCTAAAATATAGGCTATAATAATATTCTTAAAACAGAAATCTACTATCTCTCAATCTGCTTAGCGTAAATCATATAGAGTTGGAACTGAATTCTCTCTGGCAAATACTTTATGAGCTCTGAAGCTACCGACGAAAGTGACGTCTTTTAAGTGATTATGATATCGTAGGTGCCAGTTTCTAGTTCAACAAAGATTTTCTTGCTTCCCTTGTACTTACTCCACTCGATGTCAGCTTAATTTATTATAAATTATGTAGTAAACTTAACTTACTTAGGAAGTCTATCCTTCTCCTCCTCCTCATCTTCATTTTATGTCTTCAAATGAGAACGAACATGCGATGCATCTCCAAAATATGTGTATGGCTATTACAAAATTTTATCAGGTGAAACAATAGTCAACTCTAAGTCATGAAAGTAGGGCTCATAGAAGATTTCCAAGTAGAGTTGGCCTTTCTCAAGTGCTATGAATTTAACTCTGGTAACTTCCTTGTTATTTTGCTAATCATCTTCCCCATCTTAAAAGATAAAAACTCCTTAATATTTATGATCTCTCTTGACTGTGAAGTTGAAAATTTTTTGAGTGTTGATGAATGCGAATCCATTCTCTGCATCTCCCTCGGTGATGTTATTGAAGATTTGATCTATAGCCTCCTAACTCTCAAAGTCTTTCTATTTAGGCAAGGATTGTAACTCTTTCATTTGTCTATCTGCATCCTTTAAACTTATCATAGTCAGCTCAATCTCAAAATGAGGACAAGTGAAAAACTCTTATAGTAACAGTCCAATTAAAAATAGTCATGCTTAAAATAACTCTGACATCTGAATGATAGACTTTGCAAAACTGAGCTCTACGTAATAGCTTTGCCCTCTCTTCACCTTAGCAAGCATGATCTCTGAGGTACCTACTTGCACTGAGTTGGCCATGCAGTCATCAGGGAGCTAGCAAAGTGCAATTTCTGAGTTGACTCCATAGGCTTCCTTGATCCTCACCTTTAGTAGCATATCCTCCTCTGGCAAGATGTCAATCTATAAAAGGATATTTAAAAAATGGATAGTAGCTTTACCTGTTGAGTGAGATTGAAGATATTCATGATAACTTTATCTTAGAAAATAAACTTGCTGCCCTTTTTTCCTTAGAGGAAACGCTGTTGAATGAAGTCACTCTCCAGATACATGTAATCGCAGTTTACTCTGTAATAAAAATGGAAAACTAGAAAATAAAGAAATATTCAGAATAAATTAAAAATTCTTGGTCATCTGAATTACATATCAATAATCAGAAAAGTTTTTTGGTTTCGAGATTATCATCACTTTCATAGTCGTGACCTTCTGTATTTTGTCTTTGATCTAATAATAAAAAGACATGCTCTTTAAATTTAGTGATATTGATCGTCCTCATCATCAAATTGTTCCATTTCTTGGAGGACTGAATCTATCTCATGAGTAGTGAGCTCTTAAATCTATTTAGGCTCTTAATTCATATAGCTCCTTAGTTGTTATTCGTAGGTTGAATACAGCTCCTAGTTGAAAGGATTGTCGAAGTCAACTCTATTTATAATTTTTACATTGTTAACTAAGTTTTTAACTACTTATTCAGGTTCCACTCCTGAATAGAACTGGGGTTGCTAGTCACTTAGACTACTCAAATGATTTGCAGGATTTGTAATTAGCTGGCTTTTCTCAATCGATGTGTGCTAAGCAAGAAAAATATGAACCTCATAGGTACAAAAATATAGATTATTTTAATGAGCAAGAGCTTCAGTTTCATCTTCATCTTAGTTAGCAAAGATATCCAACTCGGCTGTCAGCTTTGCAGTTTCTTCATCCTCTCTTTGTAATCTCTTGCGCTCTTTGTCCTCCTCCTGCTTTGACTTATTTTCTCTTTGCAAAATAAAATCCACTTAAAATAAGATCAAGGATTGCCTGAGTTAGCTGACTATGTCACTTGGATATCCAGCCTCTTTTCCGCCTTGAGGTTTTCGTGAGCCTTATTTTGGCTTTGCAACTTTATCTTTGCTCTCGGATGGCTATTGAATCTCTGCTCCTTTCTTATTCTACCTTTCTTGAGCTAACCTCTGTGCCTACTGCTCGTACCTTTGCTTCCTTCTAGACTTCAGCTAATCGCTTTCCTGCTCCTCGTCTCTAGAACTGAAGTCTGTCAACTCTAATTGCCTCGGTCCTGAGGTCTTTCTTTCATCGTCTCTATCATTATTATAGAAACCTTAATTTGATGTCAAGTAAATATTTATTGGGAAGTGGGATGTATCCTCTAAGCTTAGATTTATTATAGAGAGTATAGGCTATAGCTCCAAAGAGGATGAACGCCAAGACTGCTAAAATCATGTCCTCAAAAGTCTCCAATATACCGCCACTCTGATCAAATAAATTATTTCTTATTCTCATTTTTAGAATAAATCAGATTGATTCTACTAAGTGTTTGTTGATAATCTTATGTCCTAATCTTTGCCTCTCATTTGCTGAAGTATTAAAAATAATAAAATTACTTTCAAGTTCATAATCTCTCATCCAATTTGAATCGGCCGAGCTCTATTAGCTACTTTCTCTTTTCCTCTTCTAAGGTGTCTACTGATTATCTCCTTATTATTTATTATCACTAGTCTTGACGTCAATCTTATCCTCTTCGATGTCTCTTGTAAGTCTGCTTCCATCTCTCTTCTAAGTTTTCTTCTTTCCACCTCCCTATCTATTGATGATTTGATTACCTAAGCCGCCATCATCCTGTGCTATTTTATCTCCGTTCTTATTATATCTAGAGGGAATATCGCAAAGTGTGCCACTCCATCCTTCATCACACTTGTAGCATAGTTGCTCCCCATCTCTGCATTTCCCATGAACGCACATGCATTAGACTTTAGCTTTGGCCTCCTTATTATAATGAAGATAAAGTATACTAAAGATACATTTTTTATCCTTCTTCTTTTCGTCATTTTCACTTAGTTTCTTCTTCCTTTGTTCAATTTCACTTCCAGTCTGAGAATTTTAAGAGCTACCTCTTTCCGCTACTTGCTTCTTCTATCTCTCTCCAATCTTATTCTCTTAAGTGAAGGAGGGAAGTAGCAGTTCACCTTTGAAGTATTTAAGATCCTTGCCAAGGATGAAAGGCCTGCTATCTTAGTCTACTATCTGATCTAAGTTTATCAGTGGCTTGAAAAGTGACTGCCCACTTTCAGATCTCTACTCGGCTGAGATGTCGAAATAGAAGGTGATACTCACTCTCCCATCACTATCTAAAAAGATATCTTGGTAGCAATTTAAGTAGAGTGAGAGAATAAGATAAATGATCATTATCAGGAGAAAAAGGCGATATTTTCGCTGGTTTCTTTACAAACTGAACTTGCTTAGAATTGTAATTGAGAACTTGCAGACTTACTAACTCAGACAGTTAGCTCATAGAGGCTTGTCTCTGGTTTTGCTAAGAAGTTCTCACATAGCTCTTTCCAAAAGGAAGTGAGCTGAAAACCACTGTTATTGGCTTAATAATACTCTACTTATAATTATTAAGGCAAGAGATTCTGGTTTGCTGGCAGGAGATAAGGTGAAAAAGGAGCAGAGGGATTTATCTGAGGAGAGATTGAACTGATTTGAGGCTAGGACTTGCTTATCAATATTTAAGAGGCCTTGCTCTTTTATTCTTAGATAGTGAATTCAACTTCTGAGTAAAGACAAAGTTCTTAATCCAAAAAGATTTCAATTTAATAAATTTGGAATTAATCCTTCTTGGGTATATCTTAAAGCAGAGACTTGAAGAGTGAGATCACCACCTGATCTTAGAAAATCAGGTAGTAGACATTGTTTTTCAAAGCCATCCTTCCTCTCAGCTATCTCTGAAGGGTGGGATTTGAAGCAAAGTCTCCAGTTTGTAGAGCAGCCTGGAATTCTCTCTGAATGGTTTCATCTCCCACCTAGAAGTCTTAAAATACTTCTCATTAAATATGAGGAGAGCGATTCTTATCTTCGTTGTCTATCGTCGATGAGGAGTCTTAATGGCTATATTAGAGGGGATATTAGTCGGTTACCTTTTGATAGCCCTCAGGTGGAGTTGTATCATCATTCTCATCTGACTAGAGGTTATCTAACAGAGTGACATCAAAGAGTGCGAAAGGATAGTCAAACTTTATTTTAGCAAAGCATTTTATAAGTTCATAATGAAGTCATTAGATATTTATTCTGTAATAAAGTTGAGTATGCTAAAAAATGGTCTTACCTATTTTCGTTTTACATGACTGGGTAAGATTTCAAGCCAAAAGAAAATGGTCTCTAAGTGAGGGAAGACTCTGAGTTCATGAACTTTTGCAGTTCCTTGCCTTCTTCATCCAGGAAGATCAAGTTGTACTTGCCGCTTGTTAGAATCACATCAAGGCGCAGCTGACTCTTCTGACTCATGGAAGCCATCACGCAAGACCTATCATACATGCAACTGAAGGGGTCTTGTTGCTCAAACTATGAAGATAGATTAGATTGCTTAATTAGTTTAACTACTTATCATTTCTGGTAAGCATGACTTTCAGTGATGACGACACCAGAAAGTTAATCCCAATCAGCATCTCGTACCAATTTAATTACGATGATAGATTAGATTATCAATATGTGATGAGCTCATCCTAGACACCTCTGACTTCAAAAGCATGCTCATATACCACTCTGTACTTCTTATCATGAGAGTACCTGTCCCTCATAAGCTTCTTTGAACTTGCATTACTCTATAATAGAAGCAACATACTATAACTTGCTTGCTGTCTAGTCTAGTAGGATAGTAACTAGGTATCACAATGTAGCCCGTCCTCCCCATACTCTTAGTCATTGGTATTATTAAGTAGAGAAAAGTTGCACAATATACCACTTTCACTAACGTCCACCGTTCTCCCACTTCCTGTTTCTACATTCTTGTTGTGCTGAGCAATTCTATGCTAGATTTAAATACTATTCTTTCTATTAAATGCTTGGCTAATTTTCTATCGATAATTAAAACCTCTTGCGTGATGAAAGGGAGCTTGCACATTACATTCGAACCCGAGGATGCTAAAGATCCCAAGTCCTCGCTGTTGGAGACAATTTCCTGGTCATACAAGTCATATCTGATTACATAGTCCCCGCCATCTAAAAAATTCACATACTTTAATTAATATCGCTTAAAAATTATCTTCAATAGATGGGAACTCAAGATAGACGCTGCCTAAGTTATTATCAATTGAAGTCGCATCGACCACTATTGAATAGCTTCCCTTACTCGCATCTATCAATGTCACTCGCATACCCTGCTGCACTTAATCACTAAAAGAGGAACTTATTCTTAACGCAAGTAAGATTAATATAGCAATGAACATTATTAATTTAATGATAGCTCTACTTTGAGCTTGAAAATGAAGCCTTCTCCCCCGGCAGACCTTGGAGCTTTGAAATATGTTTACATGGAAGGCGGCTCTTCCCTATCTACTTCTCTCTTGGAGGGATGATTATCGATCTAAAAAGTGAAGTACTGATTAAAGGTATGAATGTCAACTAATCCCTCTTGTTCAGGTAAAGCTTTTCCTATATCTCATAAAATATAAGGACATCAATTTAAAATATCTTTCGCCGAAGGAGAATCCAATTGGCTAAAGCTCATATCTTTTGCATAGGTTATAAATATCTCACCTGGCATAAGACTTATTTTAGAACATCCAGACATCAAAGTTTCTCCATGGCCGAGTGATTATTATTAAAAGTAAACACTAATAAATTTAGCTTTGATTGCACGGATATTGCAAGACTCATCAGAACCAGGATTTAAAGGAGCCATTGGAATGGATTCTACTTTTTTCCTTTGAGTAACTCCCGTATTTTAAGATAAGTGTATTTCAATAGCCCGAATTGAGTGCTGAAATTTTCTATATTTTTCCTCGAATTATTTGAGTCATTTTGTTTTCATCTTCCATCTTATTTCTATAAAACTATTACACTATTATATAAATTAAATCATTTCTCATTGAAGAGTTATTTCCTTTTTTAATATCTTTTAGTGGTTTAGATTACTTTTGGTTCTTGTATTTTTTCTCTTTCAGTTTAGCAAACTCTGTTATAAGTGCATCAATAATAATAAAAACTTTTTATTACCATTAAACTTTATTTGTAAAATGCTTTGTGTTGGAATGAGTTCGCTATGATGGTAGAAATGAGTTTTTTGCATTTTTGTTTTGCGCTTAAACTATTAAATTATACCTAGTGAAAACTAATTTGTCAATCAAAGATAATTTTGTAAATTTAAATTCCTC